>APFE030545021.1:17834-42598 GCA_000404065.3 Pinus taeda | reverse complement strand
ATATCAAGAAGAAAAAGGTTCAAGTAGTGAAAGATCACATCGAGCATCAACAACAAGTTCTCCAACTTTTAAAGGATAACGCCACTTTGGTGCAAAATCGAATGAAACAATAGGTAGATCAACATTATAGTGAAAAATGTTTTGATGTAGGTGATTGGGTATTTTTACTACATCTCAAGCAAGCTATTTATGAGAAGGAAATGTTAGCAATACTACATGCACTTAAAAAATGGCGACCTTACCAAATGGGAAGACAATTCAAGGTAAAAATGGATCATGATAGTCTTAAATACTTTTTAGAACAACTATTATCTTTAGAAGAACAGAAAAAATGTGTCACAAATATGTTGGGTTATGACTTTCACATTATCTATAGAAAATGGAAGCAAAATTTTGTTGCAAATGCACTCTCAAGAAAGGATGAGGATGTGGAAGCATTGTTTGGTTCTATTTCTATTATCCAACCAGATTAGATAAACGAAGCAAGGGATGAATGGAAGAAGGATGAAGACATATGGCCACTTATTTAAAAGTTGCAAAAGATCCCAATTCAAACAATATTGCCAGAAATTGAAGAGGAAGGAAAAATCATATTGGAACCCGGATCAGTCACAAAAATAAGAACCTGCAGCGATGAAATCAATCAATTTAAGAGTATCTCATCAAGTGGAAGAACTTACCCGCTAAAGATTCCATATGGGAGGACAAGAATTTTATACAGAAGCATCAAGAACTACTCAAGCGTTGAGGAAAACACTTTTTGAAGGAGAGGGGCATGTTAGGCCCCTATAATACTAGCGTAACCCCTTATTTTTATTAGTACAACCCCCTTATTATATTGATGTACCCATGAAGTGCCCATATTGTTACTATTGTGCCCCATAGAAGCCCACTATTGTTATTATTGTGCCCTTACATTATTATTGTTATGTCGACTCTGATTATATTATGACCCTTAGACTCCTATATATAGAAAGGAGGTATTTTCATTTGTATCATCCAAGAATTGTTCATTTATGTAATGTAAAGGAGGTTGCCCCCTCGAAGAGGCTGAATTCTAAGGCGTTGATCTATGTTTTCTATCTTTTCTTGAGCTGGTTTCATAACAACTTGTCTATCAGAGGCCAAGAGATTGAAAATTTAAAAGCTCAACTTAAAAACATCCAAGAGAAGAAATTAAAAATAGATAATGTGTATGTATTAGAGCTTCAAAACACTCACAAATTAAGTCCTAGAAATGAACTTTTGGAGAATGGATCTTCCATGACATAGATAGTTGCACAGGCAATGGAGAACATTTTGGTAGGAATTAATGAAGCTATAATTGAAATTTGGCCTTCCATTGAAATTACTTTCGAGCAGGAGGAATTGGTACAAAAATCAAAAGAGGTCATCAAAGAGATAAAAGAAAAATTGGGTTAGAGACCAGGTGTAGCTACTACCTTAATAAGAATTCTAAATTTAAAGACAAAAGAAGAACTGAAAGAATATGTGATTGCAGACAGAAATGAGACAATTCTTGAGGTAAGAAGAGTTCTTAGAAAAAGGAATTTAATGTTACATTTATATAATAAATTTCATAATTCGGAGTATAACATTCAAAAATTCCAGAAGAAGTTCCACATACGGCACCAAAGGGGCTTCCATGTTTAAAGGAAATTGGAGATAAATTAGTTCAATTAAACGATTATCAACAAAAGTTACATTCCATAACAAGAGATAAATCAAAATTTCCCACCATAAAGGGAATCATTAAAAGGAAATAATTTAGGGAAGGTTTTAAGTTTGACTTACTTATCAAACATGAAATAAAACATTTGTTTGTAATTAAGCCTGTTTTCTAGAAATATACCAAGGTGGATGAAACCTATAGAAATTTAGTCAAGTTCTCCACCCTAAATGAAGATAGATGGGATAAATTATGCCAAATTCTTGAGTAAATAGGTATTCATCTTCAACAGCAAAGCAATAGTTTTTTCAGGCTGAGTCACATCAAAATCCTCAAATTCAATGTCAGAAAGGCTCAACAGTTTTAGTTTTCCTATATTCCTATACTATTTTTGTAAACAATTTTTTAGGATATTTTGTAGAAACATATTGATATTTTAAATCAAGATATTTTGATGGATTGTATAAATACTTCATATATTGAAGTACAGAGGGTTGGAACTCATATGAAGAAAGTAGATCATTGATGTAAATTTGTGCATGTAATGAAGTGATCATTTCCATTAATACAGGAAGTTAGTTCCAGGATTCTTGTGTCACACAATTGGTGAAGTTTCTTCTCTTGTAAACTTGTTATTTTCCCATTTTTTTATATGTTTCTATATCTCTATTGTTTATAGAAGATTAAGGGCTGAATTTCTTTGAATACACTTTGATTCGGCTTATAAACAATATTTATGTTTTCACTCTAATATTAAGTATATAATTCAGCATAGCATGCTTTATATTTAATTGAATCTAAATATTTTCATCCCATTCACCCCACAAATGCTCTAAGGATCCAAAATCCTACCTACCTTGCCCTGTGACATCTATTCTAAAATTACTGTATTTGATCACCCTAAGACTTATGACTCCATTTACCAATGAATTGTCCTCGTAGTTTCAACCAAATATTTGAAAAAACCAAACCCATAAGTCAATAACTAGCCTATTATCTCAAAAAAACAAATCTAAATCATATAGAGATGTCCATCTCTGAAGCTGGGAGGGCTAGATCCCAGCTTCCAAAGTGGTTTTGTGGTTACGTCTAGCTTTCTCTCACACCCTTGGAAAATTACAGACTAATAATACCTCCTAAAACTACGTAGTATGTCCTCTCAGTGCTCATCCCTTGATATTTTCCCACTGGCTCCAAGAACTGTGCAATCTTGTCCCTCAGTCCTCCCTGAACTATGCACTATGCAATCTCAAAGCTCAAGCTTTTCCCCTAGCTGATTGAACTACATGTTATGCAGTCACTGAGCCCTCCCTCCGAACTTGTCACCTAGTTCCAGCTACGTTAATGGATCAAAATGCACTATCTTAGACTAGGGGGGTTTCATACTGATGTCATATCATCATGAGTGCATTATAGATGTAGATAGTTTATCACACCATGTCAATATGATGAAGAAGGAGATGAATGAAGCAAGATTGCTAAAAGAGACACTTGTAGCTGAATACACAAGATAATAAGTCAAGAGAAGGAAAAGGGACATCAGTTTGTGATTACAACTCAATACTTAAGATCATTGAAGATTCCTTATCACCAAGTCATAAATAAGTGAGAAAAATAAGAAGACACTTAGCACTCAGTATCAAAAGTGGATTTACATTTCCACATTATGATGGAGTCCATGTTAGTAGTACCATGTCATGTCGTATCATGAGTCATCAAATTCCACACCTTGTGACCAATGATGTAACATATGTTTTAAAATGTATTCTAAAGTCGAATTCCAAAGGACACACATGGAATATAAAGAGTCATGTAAGTTGAAAAGTCATAGGAAGTCAAAAATTCATGAGGGTAGTCAAAGAGTCACAAGGAAGAGGAAGCATAATTATTGTGAAGGTAAATCCCTCTTGCATACAAAAGCGATCTCTCTAGCCCAATGCGTGGGTCTAGCAGAAAAACAAACAAATTAATGAAAAAAATTCCTATCTTATGTTGAAAAATGCACAGAGAAGGAGAGAAACCTACCTCGCTTGGATGCTAAGCACTCAACCTTTGATGATGATCTCGATCTCCTAGCTTCCAGGCTCGCTCCTCACTATTCCTTGCATTTGAATACCTACAAGAGAGATCAACAGACAACAAGAGATACAAGAGCATTCATAGTATATATCAAACATAAACTACTTAACAGATTAAGGAGCATCAAGCTAAATGAATAAATATTTATACATTTATGGAAAGTGAACACCAAATGTATATATTAGTGAATCAAAAAAGGAAGCATACAACAAGTGCCTTCATGTTGGAGACCTCCTTTGTAATGGAATTCAAAGTCCAAGCCAAGACTCTTCAAGCACTCCTTCTCCTAGTTAGATGGGAAGCATTCAGTCATAATCTCATCAGAGGAATGCAGGAAATCAATGACCAACCACATGGGTATGGACGAGACTTGATTTATAGGAAGAGAGAAGGAGTTATGGATCCACAAAAGAGGGAGGAAGGTCCACATCTAAAGGGGAATCCACTTAAAGGCAGGATCAAGAGCTCCAAATGGGAGAGCTTGACCATATCTCTACCCAACAACATCCAACTCATTGTTTCTCAAAGTTTCTAGGATACGAAGCTTCTCCTCCATTTTGGGAAAACCTGCCAAAAGAGGTTCAACATAGGTTTTGATATCAAAACCCACTTTGTTAGCTCTAGGTAAACAAGCTACAACCTTCCACCAGCACAGCCCAACAGTAGTGCAACTAGTCCTAAAAACTAGGGTTTCGGGCAAATTTCTCTAGAATTCTCTCAAGACATGTCTTCTTCTATTCTTTAGGGATGTTTCTATATGTATTTCATGGTGAGTATACTTGAAAACTTTGGTCACTTTCCGAGGCTTGCGACATTGACGACACAAAGTGCAACAGTTAGGATATGAGACTATGAGTTTGATAAAATAGTATATAACAGATGCCCCCTAAAGCATGAAGGTTGAACAGGGAGTGATGGCTGAAATTATTTAGAAGTCAAGGTAAGGATCCGAAAAAATATCATTAAGAGACCTACAAATAAAGCATAATACAATATACATATCTCACATATTTGATACAAATATGCCTAATGATAGATCTTCGAATAGGAATCTAAGAATACATGAATCCATGGCATGGGTGCAGCCATCCGACTAGAAAGGACCATGTGTATGGACCCACAACATGGATGTAGGCATCCGACTAGAAAGGATCATATGTATGGATCCACAGCATGGACGTATCCATCTGACTAGAAAGGATCATATGTATACAATCATGAATACTCAATAACTCCTTGAAACTTGGATTTTAATAGATGAAATCTAAGGTCTTCATCTCTATCTTAACCAAAGTACCAATCTAACCATGCGAATAAACATGTTGAAGTCGAACATGGTAGAAACCACCTGATTACCGGTCAATAATGTAAATCGTTAACAAGCATGAGAGAAACCACCAATAATTATGATGGCCTTCAGGGTACACCAACACACTCTACATATGTGAATAGGTGAGCCTAAGTCAAACACTTTTAGAATAATTCTATCAAAGGCCAATGGCATAAGCTTGTAATTGAAAATAAAAACTTTCCATGAGGCATGCAAGCTCCAAGGTGTTGAAAGGGCGTTTCTAAATCAACTTCCTGGATAATGAGCTGAATTCAAAAGGAAGTGATTTATTGAAGGAGGGTCATAATGTTTCCCACATCATCAACACAAAACATAGGATATCTCAAAATGATAGGAATGATTCAAGATTGTTACAGAACGTTTACACAAGGTATAAGTTGTAAAACTATAGATGCGACTTCTCTTGAACATATTAGTGACACAACTCTTGCTTTTGGTAGCATTCGACTCATCATAGGATCAGAGGTCATGATGATGAGGAAGTATAATTATATGAGATAAAAAATGGATTTCCCAAACCTAGGAAAGTAAGTGATGCAGTGAGGATAAACCAAAGGTGACATGAATAATTGATAAGTGTTAGGTTCAAGAGAAACATGCTTCTTTTACACAAAAAATATGAGAGATGTTTGCTTTCATTCCCCCCCACGATTTCTAGTGATTACCCCATTATTTTTTATTGCCAGCTTAAAGGGGATAGCATATGCTTTCCATATAAGTTCATCATTTAGATGAATCCATCCTAGTAAGTTTAACAAGTCCTAGGAAGGAGAAACTCGGTCTCGTCATGGTGACAATTCCTATGTCGTTTAAGTTTTACAAGTTCGACGGAGGGGTAACTCAACATCTTTTTATCTCTAGAGAGTTTGAAAAATAGGTGAAAAATAAAACTCCAAAGGTCCATTTTCGTAGATAGTCTCTCGAATATGAAAAGGTAGAAAAAAATGATCAAGAGAACCTCTTAGCCATGTTGGACTAACGTATTCATTTTTCATAGCTAGTATATCTTAGTCTAGAAAAGGGTTAAACTTATACTTAGTAGATGTCATTTCATTTAACTTAATAAGTTTTGAATGACAAGTACTTGACAATATTTTCATATTTCAAGAGTCATAAAGGTGTTGAAATATGACTCCTAGAGGAACAAGTGGTATAAAAGGATAGAAACTAGTTCTGGTTATGATGGAACTGCTCAAAACATGTAAAGGTCAAGAGGCTGGCTAACAAGACCAGTCATCATAGATTTTCCTCAGGAAAAGGTAAAAAAACCAAGTGAAAGCATATGATCGACCAAAGAGATGGTGGCGATGGAATGAAAAAACCAAGCCCTTAAAGGTAAAAACAGGCTGATAAAAATGGCATTCATGAGAGGTAAGATGAAAATGGTTGGTCGAGAATGGACTCACGAGACTCACTTTTAGAGAGAGTGGGGTTGACCAAAGATGACTTTTGATCAATCACTTGATCAATTGGCAGAGGATCAGGGGAAATCTTTCAATAACCATTCGAAAAATGAGGTTGTCAAGCTCTAAGGTTTTTCGACTCTTTGGCAGCCTCATACATAAGAGGACAAAGGTGAATGGGGTGATTACCTTCACACAATTTATAGGGAAATTTGACTTTTTTGTTTTTTCCTATGGGTTTTACTAAAACTAGTTGACAGTCTATCACCATCATGACCTCTACAGGCTGATCACAAAGGTCGATTTGAACAATTTGACAACACTTCTCAAACCTTGGGAATACCAGGACAATATTTGAGAAGGTGGTCACCCTTACAAAACATGAAAGGGAATTTCACTTTTTGGAGTTGATTGGAAGACTTTTCGACATTAACTGCATCTGTAACAATGCATATTTGGTTGATCCTCTTCTTATCCTTCTTCTTCTTAATATTACTTTTCCTCTTCTTCTTATCCACCCGGTTACTAGCTTGCAATCTTTCACCAGATGAAGAGGAATAAGAGGAAGAAGATCCAAAAGGGGAAGAAGGCAAAGATTCAACTTTAGGTTGAACCAAAGGCTCATATTTTTCAGGTGGAGGAGTGCCTGGTTGAAGAGAAGTTTGGATATTTAGAACGAAAGGGGTTGAAAATAACCAAGCTAGCAAACCAATGGTAAGCCCAAAAAATGACAACAATTCAATATAGGGAGCACCAACATTTCCAAAAGGAAGAAAAGGACCATGATTCCCATCATAGGGGTTTCCTTGGTTGAAAGACTCAGGAAATTTTTCCATTAGTCTCAACCTAAGATCCACTAAGGAGTATTTCCACAGGAAGGATGTTGTTCTGTGGTGAATTAATTGATTTTATAAATTAACAAAACAAAATAAAAGGGGTAAAACTAGGCAAGAGGGTTTACCAAGTATCCATGAACTTCAATATACACCTTGGTAGAACCAAGGACTTAATGTACCACGACCAATCTCCCTGAATTTTGTGTTTAGTGTATCACGTCTACAAGGCGGTTGAGTCGGTTCCCTGTGGCTAAAGGATAACAACCTAATGGTGTTTCCCAATATATATATATGACGATACGGGGAGCACAAGCTTGTATTAGCATTGTCTGATGCATAACTGTTTGATGAGAGCATTCCCATATACTTTCCATATGTGGAGCACCTTTCATATACCCAAAAATACGAGAGAACGATCTTATATACTTATGTACATGGTATGGGATATCGTCCCTAGGGTATAATGTTGGAAGATAATGACATTTGTTAAGTTTATAGATGTTTGAACATGTCTCTAGCCTAGACCTCTAAATGTTTGTGTTGAGTTCCAAATGCTCCTTAGGCTAATTTAGTAAATTTTAACATTTATGTTGAGTTATGTTTCAATTTTGGGCTTAAAACAATGTCACCTAAATGCCTAAGTTGCAACTATATGAGAAATTAAACTTTCCATTTCGATGAAAGCTAGACTAATCAAGAGAATAAATTCCAATCAATAATGAATCAAATTAAATGCATCAAACAACACGCCTTCCACTAAATTTCACTTTCTCTTTCCAAATGCAATGCCAAAAAGTACAAATGGTTTTCACTTTTCAGTATCCTAAATGCAACTTTTCAAAAGGAAAATGATTTTCGCTTTTACTAAGGTGCACTTATATGAAAAATGTTTTGCTTTCATTTTTGAATGATCTAATGCAACTAAAGCATCAACAAAATAAAAATGAAGATTTGATTCAAATTGTCTAATGAAACTAATGCATCAAACAAAGAAACACCAAATCCAATTCAAAAACACCTAAATGATTTTTAATTTTTTTACTTCTTTTCCTTTTGAACAAATAAACGATGCACTCTTTTCATCTTCAAAATCAAACAATTTAATCTATGCTTGATTAAAAACAGAAATGATTTCCAAATGCAAAATGACCTAATGCAATTGAAAATAAACTTTTTGAAAGACAAGATAAAACAAATGCAAATTGATGTTTTCAATGAATTCCACACAAAACAAGACTCAATCAATTAGCAAACCAGTATCTTGGCAACACAACAAGTAGAAAGGGATAACTAATTGACCTAAAAACCCTAGAATTCAATCAAATTTTCACTTCAAGCACTTCAAAGCCAAAGAGAGATTTTTCTAATTGACCAAGACAACCAGAAAAAATACTAGAAAATCCAGACATAGAGGTCAGGGAAAGACCTCAGAGACCAAAATACACTAGATTGTAGAATAGGAACCCTAATTTTTCTACATTGTCTGAGATCAATGTGCCTGTCATAACCAAGCTCGTGCTGAAAGGGGGTTCATTGTGACTGTTTTAAAGAAAAGTGTGTGTATGTTCAGGTTAAAAACACGCTAGGTATGAAAGATGAGAAAAAAAAAAGTTCAACAAACAATCCAGACCTAGCACTCTAAAGTAGTCATAACTCAATGTGCAAACCTATATAGGCTCAAACTAATGGATAATTAAATGATTGGTTAAACTGATCAAAAGACCAAATCGAAAAAAAGAGATTGAAGAGGCTATAGCTTCCCCAACGGAGTCTTCATTTTTTTGTGAAGATAAATCCCTTCAGCGAACATAATTGATCTCTCTAGCCCAATGAGTAGGTCTAGCAACAAACCAGACAAACCAATGCAGACATTCCTAGCTTATGTTGAAAATTGTAGAGAGAAGGAGAGAAACATAGCTCGCTCTGATCCTAAGAGTTCAACCTTTGATTATGATCTCAATACCCTAGCTTCCAGGCTCACTCCTCGCTATTCCTTGCATCTGAATACCTTCAAGAGAGATCAAAAGATAACAAGGGATA
This sequence comes from Pinus taeda, assembly GCA_000404065.3. NCBI lineage: Eukaryota > Viridiplantae > Streptophyta > Pinopsida > Pinales > Pinaceae > Pinus > Pinus taeda. The sequence goes on along the minus strand of APFE030545021.1, from coordinate 33,220 downwards.
CAAGAGAATTCATAGTAAATATCAAACATAAACTACTTGAGAGATCGAGGAGCATCAAGCTAAATGAATAAATATTCAGACATTTATGGGAAGTGAACACCATATGTATATATTAATGAATAAAAAAGGGAAGCATGCAACCATTTCCTTGATGTTGGAGACCTCCCACTAGTACAAAATGATTGATTAGTTACTAAAAAAACAAGTAAAATTTGCATATAAACGACCATTTTTCAATGAGTGACCAATAGTAGCTAATTTACAATATCTTATAACACGACCAACGTTTAGTCATTTTTAGCTTAGTCATTAATTGGTTTCCTCAATTTTATCATCTAGTAGTATATTTAGTCATAAATTTGTTCATTCATTTTTTATTGGTTTAGTCATTAATTGTTGCAATTAATGACGAAATATACAACAAAATATATTACTATATGAATCCTTTAGAAAACCAATTAATGACCAAAGAAATATGACCAAAATGTTGGTCGTGTTATAAGATACTGTAAATTAGCTACTAATAGTCATATATATATGCAAATTTTAGTCATCATTTGAAACCAATTAATGGACATATAAATATGACTAAATTTTAGTCGTGTTATAAGATACTATAAATTAGCTACTAATAATCGTATATATGCAAAATTTAGTCATCATTCTAATTTAAAAACTTTTCATTTTCAGTAGTCATTTATCTTTTTTTGGTATTTCCATATTCAATATATAAATGATTGATTTAGTAGTTTCTATTCATTTCATTTATTTTCATTCATAATCATTATAAATGAATAATTTAGTCATATATTCATTGTATTTGTGGTCATCATTAATTCTAATTTAGTAGTTTTAGATTGATTTTATGTGTTCATTATTAATCAACATAAATTAATTAGTATGATTTTGTGACTAAATTTTTAAAAAATTTCATACAAGCCACATGTTTATCTAATATTATAATGCAAAGTTACATATGTTAATTACAAGACTAAATAATATCAAGTGCAAATAAAAATAATTTCAACCATATAAATTTTATTATATAAAATATCAAGTATTGCAATATGAGTTTGTAGCTTAATATTGATTGGACTATAATTTACACACGAAATATTGTTTCATTATTTCAAAACATTATCACTATGTTTCCAAAGCATTGCAATTGAATTTACCAACATTGAAGGCTTGACGATCAGTCTCTATGAGTGTGTCTTATGCAAGATATTGGCTCTAAGGGTATCACTACACAAATTCTCTTCTCTCTCTCATTTCGAATTTGTCCCTCCAGTGTTATTGTTCTCCTCTTTCTTCAATTTTTGCTTCTTACCATCAATATTGAGTTTCTCTTCTGAAAATGCAAGAAGATACAATGCAGAGTATAAGGCATGAAATAAGATGAATACTTGAATATAAAATAAAGTAGACTATTAAATATTTATATGACATATACCTCAAAATTCGATAGTGGCCACCATGTGACAAGATGACTTGTATAAAAAAAAGCAAATAAAACTTCACCATAGAAAATAACACCTTAGGAACTTAGCATTCAACATCTAAAAAAACCTTAGGCACAATCCTACCAAGTTACATCTTAAAAATATCAAGCAATAGATAACTTGTGAAAACAAATAGAAAAAAAAAGATCAGTGTAAAAAATATCCTTATTTCTTGTTCTAAAAGAGTCATGTTCCTTAAATATGGATATTCTTTTTCCCACAATGCAAGTTCCTGTCTATTATGACCTATGTTTTTAGGATCATGAGATTGGTCCATCATATTGGATTGTGGAGATAATATGACACAACTTTCCAAGATGAGTACCTCACCTGGTTGAATGAAGGAGCTAGCTGTGAGTAGTGTCAAACCCTTAGGGAAGCAGAACACTAAGGCCTAATAAAATATATAACCACTTGTCCACTAAAAGAAAAAATTTTAATCCAACAATGGCCTCTTGGACTACATTTCATTGGATGGATATCACACTCTGAGAGATGATTGAAATATGATTGTCTAATACAATGAGAAATGTGTTAGCGCTCAAATCTACCTTAGGCTAAAATAAGGTAAACTCACGGCTACATCAAACCACGCTCAGCCTCGCAGCTAGCCCTACGAGGACAGGAGAGGGCTCTCTCCGGGTCAATCTCGGCAAAAGGTAATCGTTGAGGCTCGAGATGACTAAATAGGTAATTAATTTTAGGCTAGGTATGAAGTACAAGGAGTTTGAAATTGGTTTTTTGGGGTTTTTGTTGAATCTAAGGGAAAGGCAATTTTGGGTGCGGGGATGAGACATAGTTTTTGCAGAGGTCTACTTGGGGCAAGGTAGGCGATTGTCTTGATGCTTTCAAAGAGAATGAATGGCTATATCTGACTGGTGAGAAGTTAAGGAGAGCAAGAAGCTTTCAAGGATTCTGCATAAACAGATGAAAACATGGAAAATCAAATAAACTTAAAGGTAGAGCATAACAAATTATGGATTCTACCTTAACACTTCATTTGTTCAATTGCAGAAGATGAGAGAAGGAAAATGATACACATAAACAACTTACAAATACTGAAAGAAACACACCATCAACACATAAAGCCACATGGATCCCAAACAGTGCTGCAAACCTGTTATGTACCTAGAGGGGGTAATATAGGGTACTGAGGGAGGTACCCAAGGTAATAATGTAATAATGGGATGGACCATAGTAATAAATAAGGTGGTTAACCCATGTCATGTAAGGGACCACAAGTAGTTAATAATAATGTAATGGGCCCATGGTATTAGTTGATGGTATGAGTAAACCATGGTAATGATGCATGGTATTGTATGTATGAGGCCTATATAGAGGCTAGAGACTCCACATGGAGGGATATGAAGAGAAGTATTATTGTATGAACAAGCATATGGCTTGTGGAGTATTCTCCTTCCTTAAGGAGTGAATGTATGGTGTTTCCCTACCCTAAGGGTTTGATAATAAAGAAGCATTTCTATCTATCTCTATCTTGTTATTCTCGGGTTATTTCTATTATCATAATATTTCCATTTTAGATCTACAACAAGTGGTATCAGAGCACTTTCTTGGGCACAAAAGTGGAATTTTTTTTTACTTTTTGCAGGATTTCAAGGGCGGCGAGTTTGCAGATCAGATCTGTACGTTTGGTTCAAGATCTGAAAAATGTGATTGCAGATCTGTATTCCTTGTTGAAAAATAGCCGATTTTCAAAAAAAAATCGGTCAAATCTTATCCGGATGAAGGAGATATCGCTGATTCTAAAAATCAGTAGGGTTGGAGACAATTTTTCGGGGCAGCGAATTTGCGGCGCAGATCTAGACGTCCTGGTGCAAGATCTACAAGATCTAATTGTAGATCTGGAATCTTTGTGAAAAAACACCTAAATTCAAAAAAAAATCAGTTGAATCGGAGTCCGGAATGAGTGAATGTATGGTGTTGCCCTACCTTAAGGGTTTGATAATAAAGAAGCATTTCTATCTATTTCTATCTTGCTATTTTTGGTTATTTCTGTTATCATATATTTCTGGGTTAGATATACAACAAAACCCTGGTCTTTCCTTTGCCAAAAATGCAAAAGTGAATGTACAATAGAATGTCCTGCTTTTTCCAAGAGTCCAACCCTGAAAATGACTTAGAAAATACATAATATAGGCAAGCCAATGCATTCCCTTGCCTCTAGGGTTCAGGCTCATCATCCTAGGAGTTGTTTCAACCAACTTTAAACAAAGCACTACAATCTAGGCAGTGAAAACAACTTGCCTCTATAAGGTAGGAAACCATTTCATTCATTAAATTTTCACTCTTTGGTGAATGAATCTTCTAGAACAAGTAACTAAGTGTCAAAATTACATCATTTTCAATCAATTACATCAAGAGAAGTAAAAAATTACATCACAAATCAAAACTAGTCAAACTGGCCGAATTTGTAAGCTGAAAGATGAAAAATTGGCCGAAATTCTCTATGCGCGGTGCGCCTTTCAGCCTGCTTTTGGGGCACTTCCTGACATCCAAATCAAGCTCACAATAGGTGGTTACAAAGCCCTGGATGTCTGCTATCCAGCCCAAGTGGAATTTCTCAATTTGGACCTCATTTGCTCCCTCCAAATGTCATTCTACCAGAAGTACTTCCTGTTGGTGCAAAAGGTGGCAGAAAGGTGATTTTCATGGTGTTTTTGGCCCTTTTGATCATCCAGAACTTGATGAAATGCTTTGGCAATAGCTTAGCATGCATAAATTACCATGACAAACCCAAAAATATAAAGTTTTCCTTCAGCAAGTGTCCCCATCAAAACCGAGCGCGTCGACGCGCTACGCGTTGAGCCAAAAAACCTGTTTTTAGGACAAAATTTTTCAAAATGACAATTTTTTTTCCGAATTTGCTCAAACTCAGAGTGAAGACCCTCCATCATGTATTGTGCCCTGCCAATGAAGCCTCAGCCAAAATCTGGAGTGGATTAGGCTTTTTCCGCCGTTTTCGTGCTTTGCTCAACCGCCTCTTTAGAATCTTCATTTTTGCTTTGCAGACATGCATACAAGCCCAATAATGATTTTTCATATGGCGAAGCATGTATTTGTCTCTATTGGCCTTTGCCAACAATTCCTCCAGATGAGTGTTAACACGGATGAGCATAGACTCTCGATCAATCGGTGTCATATCATCGGGTCTCTTTCGGGCCAATTCTCGATCCTCACGGATTTGCCACAGCTCATAAAGTGTATGTTCATCCTCTAGCTGTTTGTTACGCTGCTCCAGGTAGTTTATCACCCACTTAGCCATCTACAATTTCTTTCGCAGCGAGTCATTCTGAGCCTTTTGCTCCCGGATGATCTCCTTTAGCTCCGAGCTAGGAGAGCTCGCATCAACATCAATGATAGTGAAATATGTGTCCCGACCTCCTGAAGGACCCTCATCATGCATAGGCCTCTTGCCCCTGTCCTAGATCTGTACCTCTGCTGAAGAAGAAGGTGAGACCCCTTCCACATCATGTGGAGATAATACTCGCGATGGTGATGGAGTCAGCGAGACCCCTTCCACCACGGGTGAAGATAATACTCGTCGTGTAGATGCAAATAAGGCTCTGTGGCCTCGCTGGTATGTCACATACAATGGAACACATAGATGCTCGGTCCCAGGAATGTTAGGCTGGTGTGAAGGCTCCCTCATCATGAACTATCTCAGGAAGCGGCTGTGGCGATGTGAAGAAGTCACGGGAGATGAAATCCTCCCAAGTAATGCCCTGCTGTGTCAACTGATGTATCACTATGATCTTGATGAGTGTGTAATGATATATACTTCTACGCTGCTGTGCTGGGGTCTTCCTTTGTAATAAAGCCACCATCCTCTGTATGTTGCGACACATGAAATACAGAATGTTCATCATACGTACCCTCGTGAAATGCATCAACAAACAGACATGGTATGCATAGAGACGTGAGAATCTGCCCTCGCAACTGAAATACCGAATGATGAGTTTCATCAATGGTGAAAACTCATCCCTCAGGAATCTGAAAGGAAAAATTGTGCTCAGGTGTCTCTTATACCCAGGTTTGATGTATGGCTCATAGTAGAATTTTTCTAACTGCTGGCGTTTGTTCCATTCCGCTCCTACATTTGGTATCCCGGTGGCCTGAGCAATAGTCTCTGGTGACAAAGTGAAATTTACTCTGGCGAGGTTTACACGACCATCATGTAAATGTAGAATAAATAAATGAACTAGTTCACGATGATGCTGGGTTTGTGAGATCATCTCACAGTATTGGAAACATGATCGACGCTGAAAACAATTCATTGCAAGTGGGCAAGCCTGCAATTAAGATAAAGAAGTAGGCTCCTCCCTGACATGATGAACACCTTTGCCACTTTTATGAAACCTCCGTGGCACATTACCCTCAGCTGTAGAATCACTGTCATACTCCTGCTCATAAATTGAATCTGTCTCTGACGTGACTTTGAAAACAAAATGTCTGCAATATGTATGATGATATATAAACTGATCTAACAATGTTGTGACCAAGGGGAAAAACAAATGCACAAGGGACTATTAGGAAAGGGAAAATATCAGGGAATTAGGGACTTTGAAATAAAATGTAATTGGGTAAGGAAGGGAAAATGTAAACATGGTTTTGGGATATTAAATAGGATTAAGGCATTTTTTATAGAGGTGGGGGATTAGGATTTCAGGGATTGTAGTGTAGGATTAATGAGGGAATTATTGGGGAAGTATGATGGGTGAATTTCGGAATGAGGAACAAAGGGAAATGGGGAAAAATACAACCTTGGTAACACACTGTTTTCAATCGCTACAACACTTTTTTATATTGACAAAGGGAGGGCTTTCAAAATATGATCACCATGGAAATCATTCACGAACCCATCACATTCACCATTAAAAAAAAAGCAAGGGAAATGGAGGCGAGCCTACCTGACAAGTTTATGTGAAGAGGAGGAAATTTGATGAGTTTTCTAACTAGTTGCGGGCTCCAAACTGTAAGCGTCGCGCGCCTTACCTAGTGCGCCGCGCACTCCCTATGCGTTGCACGCTTGTAAATTAACATTGGCGATTTGAGCCCAGTGCACCACGCGCACCCAATGCGTCACGCGCCTTACCCAGTGCATAGCGCACCTGAAAGTTGAACCAATCTCCCCCAAAACGCACAAATTCAACGTGGAATGAGTTTCTCCACCCTTTGCATGCACAATGATTTGAAAATTCATTGAAACATATTTATAAAGAGTTCAATTTGATTTTTACTTGGTCCATAACCCACTTTGTAATGTTTTGTCTTTGACACTTTTTCAGGATTAATAGACTTCTGACTTTTTCATTTCCTCCTTGAATTTGGTTGAAATAATGATTTTCTTTGACAATTTTTTGCAGGGATAGCTGTGATATAACCTGGAAAAGGAGACCAAGGCTGCGCCTGGACAATTCAAGAACTGAAATTTTTGAAAATTTATTACAAAAAATGAAATGTCGACTTATCTTCAAAACAGAGTTTTCAAGAGAAGTCCTTATCTATCCATATAATGATAAAAATCTTTGAGATAACCACCTATCAAGGACCTCCCTCTAGCATGTTGGCTTTATTAGACTTTGCAAAATCAAATTGACTTAACCCTAGACCTAATGATCGAGAACACTTGTCATGACCTAGAAATTGAAACAGGGCTAAAAATTACCTTTCAAGACTTGATTTTTATGAATAGACCTGAGCCAGCAGTGTCAAGCACGAGGGGAATGAGTGACACAAACCATTCCTTCAGATTTATGGCATGCCTAACGAAATGCAACTGATCGAAACTAATGGGACACCTAAACATGAAATGCAAAAAAGAGTTTTGATCTCTGACGGAGGGATAACTAGACCGACTCTAACATTGACTCAAATGGGGATGGTAGCTCCCTGTAGATGCCGAGAACAGCAGATCTCTGTAAGAGCTAGGAAGTGCCTTCATCCATTGGGCTATGAAGTCATTATTTCAACAGAAAATTTTGACAATTTGACTAAAAACCGAAGACCACTTTGACCAAAACTGACTTGAAGCTAAAAGGATTGATACAACTGACTTGATCAACTTCAAACCAACTAACCTCCATTTTCAGAATTATAGCCTTCACTGCGGGCCCCAGACTGAAGATGAGAAATTAGTACACATGTGCAATAAAACAGAAGTAAAACGATATATACAATGATGATGAAATGAGCAGAAAATACTCAAAAGTGGTATCGCTTTAGCAGCCGACCATTGATCGGCCCTCCAGGACACTCATCTCTATTCATTTCTTTGAGAAGAAAAGCGTTTTGGCCACGATACGCTGCAATATTGTAAGGACCCTTCCATAAGTTTTAAAATTTGCCGTGCTTTCCTTTGTCTTCATGTCGAGCATCCCACCTCAAAACTACCTGATCTAGCTGAAATGTATCTTCTTTTGCATTCATGTCATAAATCTTTTTGATGCACTCCTGCAACTTGAAAGTATGTTCAAATACCTCCTCCCGTGTCTGCTGTAAATGAATCATCTGATTAATCCTTCTCTACATAGGATCTTCCTCACTACCGGCTTCCTGAAGCAATGTGACTACTGGGACAACAAGCGAAGTAGGAAAAGCCGTGTCTGTCCCGTACACCAACTCGAAAGGAGACATGCCAATAAACTTTTTATGACTCACCCTATCAGCCCACAGTGCATTCACTAATTTCTTGTGCCAACCCTTTTTATTAATTTCTAGCAATTTCTTAATGATATTAACCAAAGATTTATTAGATGACTCCACCAATCCATTTCCCTGAGGATGGTATGCGGTTGAATGTCCCAAGCTGATATTGTACTTATAGCAAAACTTGGCCATTCTTTTTGACTTGAATGCTGCTGCATTATCTGTGATTAACTTACTTGGACACCCAAAACGTGACAAAATATTGGTTTCAAGAAAAGAGATAATTACCGCATCCGTGGCTTGTCGAGTAGGAATCGCTTCAATCCATTTCGTGAAGTAGTTCGTGCCTGTCAATATCCATCTATGTTGTCCTGACGATGCTGGATGTATTTCCCCGATGAAATCCAATCCCCACTGTTGAAAAGGTGCACTAATTTCAATTGGTTTGAGAGGCAAAGGCTGTAGTTTCTACTTCCCTTCGAAAATTTGGCATTCGTGACAATTCTTAACAACCTTATACACATCTAAAAACAACGAAGGCCAATAATAACCTGCCCTTAGAATTTTATTCGCTGTGGTTTTCCAAAATAGATGGCCTCCACAGTATCCTCTATGAAATTCTTCCACAACTGTTTTGGCTTCCTCCTCTACCAAACAATTCAATAACATTCCACCAGGGTCTTTCCAAAACAATGCGGAATCTAGTATGCAGAATTTTGCAGCTTTCAATTTCAATGTTCTACTCTTATTTCTAGGCATTCCGGGAGGTGAAGATAAATTTTGAAGTACATATAAAATGTCAGCATACCAAGGGGAAGAAATAAACATGTCAGATACCTGAACTGATGAACTCTCCTCATCTTCATCGGACATGGCAGCAATCAAATTTATATCTAGAACCTGCAGATTCGTTTCAGCCATTAACTTGGGAAGTCTTTGTCCTTTGATTAGTTTGGTTGGTTTAATCTCCACATCATACTATAACAACACAACAATCCACTTACCTCGCCTTCCTTCTCGATCTGCCTGTACCAAAATATCTTTAACTGCTGCGTTAGCAACATAGGCTAGAATGTGGGAATGCAATATATATACAGGGAAATCTTTCAAGGCCTTTACAAGTGCAAGTACTTGTTTCTCAATAATGTTGTATTTCAATTCTCCGTCCCTTATAATCTGACTGAAAAAGGCAATGGGCTTTTCAACTCCTTCCCTTTTCTGCATTAATACAACTGCCAAAAGTGTGCTCAGAAGCAAATGAGAACAAAATAAAGTCCTGCATGTAGTCTGGGCTGATTAAAATAGGAGCTGAAGAAAGAGCTAAATTCACTAAATTGAATGATTTCACCACCTCTTCAGTCCACTTTACCTGACTGTCCTTTTTCAGCATGCTCGTGATTTCTCTAAGATGCTCTGCTAGATTTGGAATGAAGCGACGCAAAAAATTTAGTTTACCATTAAAGGACTGTATTTCTTTCTTGTTCCGGGGCTGTTCAATTTGCTGAATGGCTTCAACATGTGAAGGGTCAACACAGATGTCGTCTTTCGATATGATGTGGCCAAGGAGCTTGCCCTCATCCATGGCAAAAAGACTCTTTTTTGGATTCAGCGAAATGCCATATTTTCTGCACTTTTGGAAAACAACTTTCAAATGATATAAATCTTCTTCATCAGATTTTGAAAACACAGTTAAATCATCAAGGTAAGCAACTAAAAATACATCTTTCTCGTTGGCGAAAGCCATGTCCATTACACGCTGAAAGGTGGCTCTTGCATTCTTCAAACCAAACGACATTTTTGAATAATGAAACATTCCCCACGGAGTGGTAAACGCAGTCTTGTCACAATCATCTTCATGCACTAAAATTTGATTATATCCTGAATAGCCATCGAGTAGTGACATCCTTGATGCTCCAACTACTCGCTGCAACATGTGGTCCATTTTTGGCAACAGATAATTGTCTTTTAATGAAACCTTATTCAAATTTCTGAAGTCAATACATAAACGGATCTCACCTGTTTTCTTTCTCACGGGCACCAAATTTGCTATCCAATCTGAAAATCGGATAGGCACAATGATTCTTGACTTATACAATCTGTTTACCTCTTTTTCAATCGATGGTAGCAGCTTTGGATTGATTCTCCTCAACTTTTGACGAAAAGGCTTCTGATTTGATTTAATGGTAATAGTATGCTCAATGATATTAGTGTCATATGTTTTTAAATCTAAGTAATCCCACGCAAAAACATCAGAAAATAAAGACAACAATTTCACATATTCTGCCTTTACCTTTGGTGATAATGACTTTGATAATTTTACCATATTTGGATTCTCAGTTGTCCCAATATTTACCTCTTCAACACCTTTTTTAGTTGGCCTCAATGTTGGTTTACGGGCTACATCATCTTGGTCGAAGAGTTCCTCCAAAGGGATCAATCCCTTAGGAATGATGTTATCTTTAAGTTGCAGTACTTCCATTTGATTTATTTGTATATCATCACTACCATGATCATGTTCTGTATCTATGGAGGTGTCTTTGAACTTACCCTTATTCTGTAGAAAATGATTAATCTCCTCGTCATCCTGAAAGACTTGCCAACATCGCTGATTGTCTGGAACGGTGGGACTGTGTTTCACATGAATCTCGAACTTGTTGCTGGAATTCATCGGAATTTTTAAGTTACTTGCTGCCTTAGAAAGTCCATCAGCAACACCATTTTTTATGCGAGGTACACATCTCAAGGTATGATAAGAAAATAAATTCAGAATATCTAAGACTGCATTTCGGTAAGCTCTCATGTGAGGATGCCTGGCTTGAAACTCACCCTTAACCTGCTTTATCACCAACTCTGAATCACCATAGACTCCAATCCTTTTCGCTTTCAGCTTTCTAAGAATCTTAAGGCCACCAATTAGAGCTTCATATTCCACTTCCTTATTAGAACAGTCAAATGCTAGCTTGTAGGAACACACTCTCACTTTGCTTGGAACCTTATCCGTAGCGGAAAATGGACTGCGAATCCAAACACCAATTCGAGCACCATCACTACCTACTGCGCCATCAAAATCCATGGTCCAAAGACCATCTTTATCGTCCTCTAAATGCTGAAATTGCACCAGCTCTGTTTTTCCTGTTTGCTGCCCATTGTCTTTAGCTGATTGCTCCACAGTAGTTCGCTTTTCTCTCCTTTCTTTTTGCAGAATTTCTCTAAAATTCTCTGTGATTTTTGGTATATCTTCCGCCTGAACTAATTGAATATCTATATAATTAAAACTATCAGAAAGAAACACAAACGAATCTAAATCGGTATGTACATAATTTACAGGATGATTGATTGGATTCTCTTTGCTGGTTATCATGTATTTCATCTTCTGCTCTCGATATAACTTTCTCATTTGACCAAAGACTGGAATTTTTGCGTAAGAGAATTCTAACTGTAGTGTACCTTTCAATTTTGCCCGCCAAGATCTTGAAAGCAGCATCCCAAATCGCGGAGGAATGTCTGCCACAACCACATCCATCAAGACATTCTTCGCTAGAATTTGGTCTAAGCTAACAACCAAATCTTTGATGAGCCCGATACACCTCACACGGCTAGAATCAAATGAATACAAATCATGATATTTCCTTGTAATGTCTAGTCCCAACTTTTCCATGATCGTCTTTGGCATCAAATTGTGCGAAGCACCCGAATCGAACATAGCATTGTACAATACATATTCATGCAATCTCAAACTGATATAAAAGGGAGGAACATCACTCTCAGGGGACTCACCATCTAATGCAGGCCCAAATATCAATTCTGGCTAATCATCTTCACCATTTACCGTGTCAAACATTGGATCAAAATTCAGAATTTTGGAGACTTGACCACGGTAGTTGTTGTTCTTCATGATTTCGGTCAAAGGAATGGATATTTTTAATTTGGAAATTTCATTTTCCAAACTAAATGCTGAAACTTTTTTGACTTCTTTGACTGGAACTTCCTTCTTATCCTTGATTATACTTGTCTGATTTGCCTTTTTTGCTGATGATATTTTACTAGCTGTGAGATCAATTGTCTCTTTTCCTTTCTTTTGTGGTATGGCCGAATCCGTATTCGGTGTTGTAGCTTCTTTTCTTTTCTAAATTGGATTTATGGGAACATCTTGGTTTCTCAATGAGTACTGCTTCTATTGAGTGGACAAGGCATTCAAATATCCTCTTTGGTAATCATCTAAATCTGCATCGTTTGCTAAGATAAAATCTTCATCTTTCTGGGCAGCTGAAATTTTTCCATACTCTTCATCCTCAGTGATGTAAATGGGTAGATCGTCAGGAGTAAAGAAGTGATTTTGGTCCCCTACTACATCAGCATCATCATCTGAATCTTGACTCACAAAATTTTGCAAAAGAGGAGTCTTAATCTGCTGGTGGACTACCGGCTCTTGTGCTCTTTGTTCACGCTACTTAATTCTGAACTATGGTTGTTGCTGGCCATGGTAATTTGGATTATGAATCTGCATTTCTGATTTATCAAGGTTCATTCTTTTGAACATTTTTTCCATCTCACGAAGCCGAGGTAGTTCTGATGTAGACTCTTCCTTTATAGTCACTCTTTTCTCTACTTTCAACCGTGCTCTCTTATCATTCAGATTCGCCTCAACACTAACGGAAATCTCTTGCATATCTTCTAAAGTAGGCGGATCTCTGTCTTGTAGTGAATAAGCCATCTCTGAATCAAAACCATCGGGGAATTTAAGAAGTGCTAACTTTTTAGACGGTCTTAAGTCATCTGGAATTGCATTATACACTGCATTAAATCTGATAATATAATCCTGAATAGACTCACCAGGATTACGCTTGATGCTATTATACTTTGAAGTGATTTGCAATGGATGTTTATTCATTTCCCATCGATCTAGAAACAAAGTCTGAAGTTCCTGTAGTGTGTTGATACTCCTTGCCTGTAAAGCTTTGAACCATTTTCAAACCTCTCCTCCGAAATTCTGAGCAAACAATCTCATTGAGACATTTTTTGCATCAATCTCATGCAGGTCCAAAAATTCTGTCATTCGGACAATATGCTGCTGAGCGGATATACTCTGTGGTGTGCCATCGAATATAGGAATCTTGCTTTGATAATCAGCGGGCATAGGATCCAAATTGGCCGGCAAAGCAAGGGGTGCAAATCTGACAGCCATGGTTCTTGGTGGATTTGTAGTCAGCCTTGGAGATGTTGGGGGAGTATGCGTAACTGAAGTGTGAGGTGTATGAGGAGGTGAGCGTGGAGGAGATGCAGTTTTAGGTGTGGAAACAGTGGATGAAGTCAAATTTACTGCAGACTTTTGATCAGAAATAATAGGTTGCACAGGGATGGTAGGAATGATGTTGGCATTATTATGCATGTGTTGTACTTGATGGCAACCCTCTCATAGAAGATCATCTCACTTACATATAACTAGATGAATCTATAGAAGAGATATCAGATGTGACTGAATGCATGGGATGCAGGACAACTCAAATGCATGAGATGATAGTTCTAAGTATGACGAGTTAGCTTTACCATCAAGTCCAAAGGGGGAGATTGTTGGCATTATGATACAAGTGTTGTCCTTGATGGTAAGATGATAGATTATAAGTGCAACAAATCAGTAGCAAAGAATTGATGATCAGACTACAAAGAATGAGGAAAGTTGAGTATATACGCAGGTTCACTATATACCAAGTCGCGTACAGAGGCAGGTTATACGCAAGTTCACTATGTACCAAGTCGTGTATATACGCAGGTTCGCTATATACCTAGTAGGGTATACAAGCAGGTTATACTCGCAAGTTCTCTATATACAAAAACGCGTATACATGCGGGATTGTTGATCAGAAGTCGCGTATGCGTATGCACGCACTTCCATTCATGGAAAAGCGGGTACATGTGGGAAAACTTATTTTTGGTCCATGGTAGTTAGTCCTTGGTATTTGAACCTATGATTCTGGACCGTAGTATCTCGTCAGATGTGTTGATCCCTAGTATTGGGTTCATGGTATTGGTTTGTTATGGTTTTGGACCGTGGTATTGTAAAAGGCCTAAGACTATAAAAGGAGAAGAAGATCATTAGGCAAAGGCATGGAGAAAGTCTTGAATATTTGATGAAGGATGAGATCCAGTATGCAGGTTATGGGTTGCTTGATCTAAGCTAAGGAGGGATCTCACAAGTTGATGGAGAACAACATCTAAGGATAGATCGGGATCAAATGGTTTGAAATGAACTATCTCTATATGATTGATTATGTTTATTCTAGATCTGTATACTGACGCATGTAATGATTTGAACTGGGTATATCTTAAGTTTGAAATCGTTGTAGGTCATGATTGAATATTTATAGATCTATACGCGGGTTGGCTTTGGTAAAAGCGCGTATGTACGCGGGTTTGGTTTGTCCAAGTAGCGTATGCACTTTAATGCATGATTTTTATGATACAGTTGATTCTGAATAGTGTCGCAGAGTTTAGGGTTCTGCTCTGTGTTCTGGTGACTGCTTTTTGTTGACAGGGTTCAGTGATTCGGTATTGGGAGATTCAGAGATTGATAATGCTAGTGTTGATTGTTTGTGAGCTTCAATGATATTGATGGGTACAGTATGAAAATTTGATTAAACGTGGCCTTTAGATTATAGAGTTGTGCTTCAGTGTATCGAGTCTGAAAATTTATGAAATGTGGTACCTGGAGGAGAGAAGATTGTAGGTCGGCAGCTATGTACTAGTATCTTAGCTAGTACAAGAACTATGGGGGTTGTAGCTCCCTTCCAGGAGAAGCTGGAGAACGAGAGAGGATTGTAGCTCTCTGCAGGTTGCAGCCTGCGTACTGGTAAAGGACTGTACCAATACATTGTAAAAGAAGTTTCTTATTAAAGGAAGATAGAAACAAATTGCAGCAGGTGGTTTTCACCCACATTGGGTTTCCACCTTATATCATGGTGTTCATGTGTGCTTCTTGTGTGTGATGATTTGTTCTGTTTATTGCTTCTATTTACAGTTCATATGGTCAATGAAGTTTTGATGCATTAACTAAAGATCAACATGTAATGGATTATCTGACTTATAAATAATATGGATATACGCTAGTTTCATTAGACACAATCGCGTATACACGCGGATATACTTAACTGAAGTAGCGTATATGAATCTGAGTAAGAAAATGAAAAAGTTTTATTGATCTGATAATACTGATTCACCCCC
>APFE030545021.1:1474-17710 GCA_000404065.3 Pinus taeda | reverse complement strand
CCCCCCCCCCCCCCCAGTATTATTTCCAACAATTGGATTCAGAGCAGGTCCTTTGGTAGAATCTTCGCTTGAAGGAGATCCGTGGAACAATGGGAAAAAAGCTTAAGAAGAAAGCACCGAAGAAGAAGAAGAAGACATCTCAGAAGAACTATGACAGTGGGAGAATTGATTGGGGATTAGGCATAAGAAGCTCTTCAGATTCAGAATCAGATGAATATGAAATATCAGGTATGAATTTGCTATCCTCTGATGTTTCAACTATCTTTCCATATGAAAGAGATGAAAGTGATAGCGAAACAACTGAACTTGCTCTTATGGGTGAAGAAGAAAGATATCAAATAGAGGTAGAATTTAAAAGGCTTTCAGACATAATCAAAGATCAACAAGATCTTTTGAACAAAAGGGAATGTGAAACAACTAAACTTGCTCTTATGGGTGAACAAGAGAGATATCAAATGGAGGCAGAATTTAAAAGGCTTTCAGACACAATCAAAGATCAACAAGATCTATTGAACAAAAGGGAACGCGACTTCAAAGAAGAAACTACCAAACTGAAAGCCAACCTGAAGTTACTCACGGACAAATATCTCAAGTGGCTACATGACAAACCAGAGGAAGAAAGCGAGATAAGGAAATCCTACAAGGACAAACTTCAAAAGATGCATGATGAAGTAACATCTCTAAGAAAAGAAGTCAATGAAAACAATGAAACAATCAAGAATCTCAGAGATAGATCCAGTGATTATGAAAGCCTTGAAGCTACAACCCTCTCACTAAAAGAAGAACTTGAAGAAGCCAAAAGGAAGAATAAAGATCTACTCCAAACTATTGAAAAACAGGAATCACAGCTGGAATGTGCCTCTAGAGTTCGTCAAATGCTGCAGAATGTAAATGAAGAACAAGAAAAGGAGATACTCAATCTAAGGCAACAAGTGGAAGAAGGAAGAAAGTCAAGAGAAATTTTGAAGAAGCAACGTCTTGAAAAGGAAGAGAAACATCAAGTTGAGGTAAAGATCTTGAAAGGTAAATTAGAAGAAAAGGATAAACTATAACGATTTCAAGATAGTACTAAAGTCTTGGATGATATCCTTAGTAGTCAAAGGTCTCCCGCTATCAAGACTGGACTTGGTTTTCATGAATCGGCTGAAGGTGAATCTAGTTCACAAGGTGAAGCAAGGAACACTCAAGAAAAATCTAAAATGATCAACAAGGAAATGAGAAGTCAAATCCATCAGTGATCAAGGAAAGAAATTCCTCAAAGAAAATCTTTTACTCCTCCTATGAATAATGTTGAATGCTATGTATGTCATAATCTTGGACATGTTGCAGCTAGATGCAGGAGAAGAAGGGTTCGAGACCATCATGCTCAAAGATCATCACATTCAAGGTACTTTAACGGATATTGTTTTGCTTGCAATATGTATGGTCACAAGGCTGCTGATTGCTATAAGAGGAATATGAAACATGTAAGATGTTATGCATGTAATAAGCTTGGACATATAGCAAGGGATTGTAGGAACAAAGTACAGACATTACACCAAAAGGAGAAATCATCATCACACTTGAAGATATGGAAGAAGAAGGAAGTTCAGTCAGAAAGATGCAACACCGCACAAAGTAGTCAGATGCAGCACAACACAGACATAACTAACTCAGGGGGAGCTGAAAGTGTACAACTTCAGTGTCCTGAATCTCATACGCAAGTTTCATGAAGAGAAGTCGCGTATATACGCGAGTTATACACTGCAAAGTCGCGTATATGTCAGTCTGAGGAAAAGCAGTGGGGATAGGCTCAAAAAAGGGGTCTAATATGTTTCAGTCCATTATTTGTTGTCCATCAATAGTTACAGTCTGCTGAGGATGTGTGGAAATGTCTTATTACTTGTAAGATGTTTAGAATTGTTTTGATCATGATGATGTCTTGATGCTTATTTCTGATATATGCATTATCTGATCTAACAGTAAACAAATGGCACAAGTTGAGGAGGAGAATATGCCTTTAATAATGCATTGTTGGCATTATGGTTAATAGTTCTTGGTGGTGATGCTTATATGGCTAAAATAATGCATCTTGCTATGATATGGTATGAGTTTTCCATGATAAAATCTCATATGACTCTTGGGGTTACATAGTTGATGTTCAGATCATATTTGTGGATTGATGGTGCATATATGATGCTTACATGGTGATCTTCATAAGAATATGGAGAAGTACAAAGCTTGAATACACAATATCATTACTTGATGATGAGTCTCCCATATGCTGCTGTCATCATATGCATGAATATCATATAATACAGTTATGATGCAAGATTCCTATAGTTCTTGGTGATCATGTGAATGATGTATTGATGCAGACATACCTTGGTACAAGACACTTGCAGGTTGCTGATATATAACAGAGGTTGTACGCGAGTTTTATGAGGAATATCTTCATATATACACAAGTTTCTGTGGATACAGTCACGTATACGTTGGTTTAAATAAAATCAGTGGACCAGACTTTGAGTGAGAAGAGTCTGATGTGGGTCTGAGAGAGACCATCCGGCACAGGTTCAGGGGGAGCAGATTAACTTCTAATAATGCATTGTTGACATTATATTAGAAGCTCTTGGTTCGTTTACACAAGCTGTTTTGGTTAGAATAGGTGCAAAAGGAGAACATAAGGAGATCATGGTTGCTGACCTGAAAAGTGTTTGACAGATGTTGCTGCTATCATTTATTGGTGACTTTCATAAGTCTTGCTATAGATATTTCATCTTTATGTCATGTATCTCTTTTGTGGTATCTCGTTTATGGTGTCAAGGTCATGTAACGGCCTACTTTGGTTTCCCCACTATGCCTAGGATGATTGATGTGATGTAATTGGTTGTCATATGTAAACTTCTGATGTATCCACACTTGGTTGGATGATCCCCACTTGGTTGGATGATGGATGCATGTATTGAGTCTTTTGGTGATAGGAAGGTCTTGTATGATGTATAGAGTCATGTTCTTCTTATAGAACACCTTTTGCAGACCTTGCTTACAGTCAGGGGGAGCATGAACAACACTCTTCAGCAAAGCATGTATTCAGGGGGAGTATGGACATATTGGTACACCTTGGCATATACAAAAGGGGAGCTCATTCAGAGACTTCAGCAGGTACTTAGGGGGAGTATGAACAGCAAAAAGCTTATCTTGGAAAGGGAATATCTTGGTACGCTCTTTGCCCTTGATGTCAAAGGGGGAGAGTGATTTGGTGTGGTTGCCATCAAGTCCAAAGGGGGAGATTGTTGGCATTATTATGCATGTGTTGTACCTGATGGCAACCCTCTCATAGAAGATCATCGCACTTACATATAACTAGATGAATCTATAGAAGAGATATCAGATGTGACTGAATGCATGGGATGCAGGACAACTCAAATGCATCAGATGATAGTTCTAAGTATGACAAATTAGCTTTACCATCATGTCCAAAGGGGGAGATTGTTGGCATTATGATACAAGTGTTGTTCTTGATGGTAAGATGACAGATTATAAGTGCAATAGATCAGTAGCAAAGAATTGATGATCAGACTACAAAGAATGAGGAAAGCTAAGTATATACACGGGTTCACTATATACCAAGTCGTGTACAGAGGCAGGTTATACGCAGGTTCACTATGTACCAAGTCGCGTATATACGCAGGTTCGCTATATACCAAGTAGGGTATACACGCAGGTTATACTCGCAAGTTCTCTATATACAAAAATGCGTATACACGTGGGATTGTTGATCAGAAGTCGCATATGCGTATGCACGAACTTCCATGCATGGAAAAGCACGTACATGTGGGAAAACTTACTTTTGGTCCATGGTAGTTTGTCCTTGGTATTTGAACCTATGATTTTGGACCGTAGTATCTCGTTAGATGTGTTGATCCCTAGTATTTGGTTCATGGTATTGGTTTGTTATGGTTTTGGACCGTGGTATTGTAAAAGGCCTAAGACTATAAAAGGAGAACAAGGTCATTAGGCAAAGGCATGGAGAAAGTCTTGAATATCTGATGAAGGATGAGATCCAGTATGCAGGTTATGGGTTGCTTGATCTAAGCTAAGGAGGGATCTCACAAGTTGATGGAGAACAACATCTAAGGATAGATCGGGATCAAATGGTTTGAAATGAACTATCTCTATATGATTGATTATGTTTATTCTAGATCTGTATACTGACGCATGTAATGATTTGAACTGGTTACAACTTAAGTTTGA
This sequence comes from Pinus taeda, assembly GCA_000404065.3. NCBI lineage: Eukaryota > Viridiplantae > Streptophyta > Pinopsida > Pinales > Pinaceae > Pinus > Pinus taeda. The sequence goes on along the minus strand of APFE030545021.1, from coordinate 13,474 downwards.
AATCGCTGTAAGTCATGATTGAATATTTATAGATCTATACGCAGGTTGGCTTTGGTAAAAGTGCGTATGTACGCAGGTTTGGTTTGTCCAAGTAGCATATGCACTTTAATGCATGATTTTGATGATACAGTTGATTCTGAATAGTGTTGCAGAGTTCAGGGTTCTGCTCTGTGTTCTGCTGACTGCTTTTTGTTGACAAGGTTCAGTGATTCAGTATTGGGAGATTCAGAGATTGATAATGCTAGTGTTGATTGTTTGTGAGCTTCAATGATATTGATGGGTCCAATATGAAAATTTGATGAAACGTGGCCTTTATATTATAGAGTTCTGCTTCAGTGTATCCAGTCTGAAAATTTATGAAATGTGGTACCTGGAGGAAAGAAGATTATAGGTCGGCACCTACGTACTAGTATCTTAGCTAGTACAAGAACTATGGGGGTTGTATCTCCCTTCCAGGAGAAGCTGGAGAACGAGAGAGGGTTGTATCTCTCTACAGGTTGTAGCCTGCGTACTGGTAAAGGACTGCACCAGTACATTGTAAAAGAAGTTTCTTATTAAAGGAAGATAGAAACAAATTGCAGCAGGTGGTTTTCACCCACATTGGGTTTCCACCTTATATCATGGTGTTCATGTTTGCTTCTTGTGTGTGATGATTTGTTCTGTTTATTGCTTCTGTTTACTGTTCATATGGTCAATGAAGTTTTGATGCATTATCTAAAGATCAACATGTAATGGATTATCTGACTTATAAATAATCTGGATATATGCTAGTTTCATTAGACACAATCGCATATACATGCGGATATACTTAACTGAAGTAGCATATATGAATCTGAGTAAGAAAATGAAAAAGTTTTACTGATATGATCATACTGGTTCACCCCCCCTCTGAGTATTATTTCCAACAAATGAAAGGCAGTTCAGTAGGAATTCTACAGGTGGATGCCGTAATGGACGATCCAATGGTAGCAGATGCCGTTTCTAGAAAATCAACGATATTCGTAACCTCAACTGTAGTTTGGAGCTATCTTAAAATGAAATTCTCAATAGACTTATTAGACCTTTCAATTTGAAGAGCGGTAGCGAAATCAGGATTTGGAACTATAGAATCAAGAGCATTTTCAGACTTGGTTTTGAACAATGACAGTTCAAACTTCTCATCAAAAGCAAGTTCTTCAAGATATTCAAAAATTGCAGGACATGAATGATATTTAATCACGGGAGTCACAGAGCTTTCCTGACGGAGGAGTCTTGGAATCAAATTCGGATTCTCGTAGACAAGAGGCGGATTTGGATCTGGATTAGCTCTGGTATGTCTTTTTGAAGCCAGTGTGTTTTGTCAAAAGATCAAAGGAATATAAGTAATTCAGCCTATCGACTTCTAGACTCAATCATCCAAAGGTCTAGAATGAACAAATATACTGGGGTGATTTTGCAAATCAAGTGTTGCATTCACAAGCTAACCGGAGATCGACTGAAGCAGCGTTTATCTACTTACGCTTATGCATGGCAAAAGCGTTTCGAAAGCTACCTAGCGTGACTTCAAACTTCATCTAAGACTCATGAAACAAACACATCAACAAGCAAACCATTGAGATTTTCCTTCCCCAGTATGGTCGCCACTATGTTAGCGCTCAAATCTACCTTAGGCTGAAATAAGGTAAACTCAAGGCTACATCAAACCACGCTCAACCTCGTAGCTAGCCGTACGAGGACAGGAGAGGGCTCTCTCTAGGTCAATCTCGGCAAAAGGTAATCGTTGAGGCTCGAGATGACTAAATAGGTAATTAATTTTAGGCTAGGTATGAAGTACAAGGAGTTTGAAATTGATTTTTTGGGGTTTTTGTTGAATCTAAGGGAAAGGCAATTTTGGGTGCGGGGATGAGACACAGTTTTTGTAGAGATCTACTTGGGGAAAGGTAGGTGATTGTCTTGATGCTTTCAAAGAGAATGAATGGCTAGATCTAACTGGTGAGAAGTTAAGGAGAGCAAGAATCTTTCAAGGATTCTCCATAAACAGATGAAAACATGGAAAATCAAACAAACTTAAAGGCAGAGCATAGCAAATTATGGATTCTACCTTAACACTTCATTTGTTCAATTGCAGAAGATGAGAGAAGGAAAATGATACACATAAAAAACTTACAAATACTGAAATAAGCACACCATCAACACATAAAGCCACATGGATCCCAAATAGTGCTGCAAAACCCTGGTCTTTCCTTTGCCAAAAATGCAAAAGTGAATGTACAATAGAATGTCATACTTTTCCCAAGAGTCCAACCCTGAAAATGACTTAGAAAATACATAATATAGACAAGACAACGCATTCCCTTGCCTCTAGGGGTCGAGCTCATCATCCTAGGAGCTGTTTCAACCAACTCTAAACAAAGCACTACAATCTAGGCAGTCAAAACAACTTGCCTCTATAAGGTAGGAAACCAATTCATTCATTAAATTTTCACTCTTTGGTGAATGAATCTTCTATAACAAGTAACTAAGTGTCAACATTACATCATGTTCAATCAATTACATCAAGAGAAGTCAAAAACTACATCACAAATCAAAACTAGTCAAATTGGCCGAATTTCTGAGGTGAAAGATGAAAAATTGGCCAAAAATCTCTATGTGTCGCACGCCTGAGCTCTATGCGCTGTGCGCCTTTCAGCTTGCTTTTGGGACACTTCCCGAAATCCAAATCAAGCTCACAATAGCTTTTTGGAAAGCCCTGGATGTCTTTTATCCATCCCAAGTGGAATTTCTCAATTTGGAGCTCATTTTCCCCCTCAAAATGTCATTCTCCCAGAAGTACTTCCTGCTGGTGCAAAAGGTGGGAGAAAGGTGATTTTCGTGGTGTTTTTGGCCCTTTGATCATCCAGAACTTGATGAAATGCTTTGACAATAGCTGAGCATGCATAACCTACCATGACAAACCCAAAAATATAAATCTTTCCTTCAGCAAGTGTCCCCATCAAAAGCGAGCGCGTCGACGCGCTACGCGTTGAGCCAAAAAACCTGTTTTTAGGACAAATTTTTCAAAATGACAAAAATTTCTCCGAATTTGCTCAAATTTGGAGTGAAGACCCTCCATCATGTATTGTGCCAAGCCAATGAAGCCTCGGCCAAAATCTAGACTGGATCAGGCTTTTTCTGCCGTTTTAGTGCTTTGCTCAACCGCCTCTTTAGAATCTTCATTTTTGCTTTGCAGACATGCATACGAGCCCAATAATTATTTTTCATATGGCGAAGCATGTCTTTGTCTCTATTGGCCTTTGCCAACAATTTATCTAGATGAGTGTTAACACAGATGGGCATAGACTCTCGATCAACCGGTGTCATATCACCGGGTCTCTTTCGGGCCAATTCTCAATCCTCACGGATTTGCCGCAGCTCATAAAGTGTATGTTCATCCTCTAGCTGTTTGTTACGCTGCTCCAGGTAGTTTATCACCCACTTAGCCATCTGCAATTTCTTTCGCAGCGATTCATTCTCAGCCTTTTTCTCTCGGATGATATCCTTTAGCTCCGAGCTAGGAGAGCTCGCATCAACATCAATGATAGTGAAATCTGTGTCCCGGCCTCTTGAAGGACCCTCATCATGCATAGGCCTCTTTCCCCTATCCTGGATCTGTACCTGTGCTAAAGAAGAAGGCGAGACCCCTTCCACATCATGTGGAGATAATACTCGCGCTGGTGATGGAGTCAACGAGACCCCTTCCACCCAGGGTGAAGATAGTACTCGTCGTGTACATGCAAATAAGGCCCTGTGGCCTCGCTGGTATGTCACATACAATGGAGCACTTAGATGCTCGGTCCCAGGAATGTCAGCCTGGTGTGAAGGCTCTCCCTCATCATGAACTATCTTGGGAAGCGGCTGTGGCACTGTGAAGAAGTCACGGGAGATGAAATCCTCCCAAGTAATGCCCTGCTGTGTCAACTGATGTACCACTATGATCTTGATCAGCGCGTAATGATATATACTTCTATGCTGCTGTGCTGGGGTCTTCCTTTGTACTAAAGCCACCATCCTCTCTATGTTGCGACACATGAAATATGAAATGTTCATCATACGTACCCTCGTGAAATGCATCAACAAACGGACATGGTATGCATAGAGACAGGAGAATCTACCCTCGCAACTGAAATACCGAATGATGAGTTTCATCAATGGTGCAAACTCATCCCTCAGGAATCTGAAAGGAAAAACTGTGCTCAGGTGTCTCATATACCCAGGTTTGATGTATGGCTCATAGTAGAATTTGTCTAACTGCTGGCGTTTGTTCCATTCCTCTCCTACATTTGGTATCCCGGTGGCCTGAGCAATAGTCTCTCGCGACAAAGTGAAATTTACTTCGACAAAGTTTACACGGCCATCATGTAAATGTAGAACAAATAAATGAACTAGTTCACGATGATGCTGGGTTTGTGAGATCATCTCATAGTATTGGAAACATGATCGACGCTGAAAACAATCCATTGTAAGTGGGCAAGCCTGCAATTGAGCTAAAAAAGTAGGATCCTCCCTGACATGCTGACCACCTTTGCACTTTTGTGAAACCTCCATGGCATATTACCCTTAGCTGTAGAATCACTATCATACTCCTTCTCATAAACTGAATCCGTCTCTGACATGACTTTGAAAAAAAAATGTCTGCAATATGTATGCTGATATATAAACTGCTCTAACAATGTTGTGACCAAGGGGGAAAAACAAATGCACAAGGGACTATTAGGAAAGGGAAAATATCAGGGAATTAGGGACTTTGAAATAAAATGTAATTGGGTAAGGAAGGGAAAATGTAAAAATGGTTTTGGAATATCAAATAGGATTAAGGCGTTTTTTATAGAGGTGGGGGATTAGGATTTCAGGGATTGTAGTGTAGGATTAATGAGGGAATTAATGGGGAACTATGATGGGTGAATTTGGGAATGAGGAACAAAGGGAAATGGGGAAAAATACAACCTTGGTAACACACTGTTTTCAATCGCTACAACACTTTTTTATATTAACAAAGGGAGGGCTTTCAAAATATGATCTCCACGACAATCATTCACGAACCCATCACATTCACCATTAAAAACAAAGCAAAGGCAATGGAGGCGAGCCTACCTGACAAGTTTATGTGAAGAGGAGGCGATTTGATGAGTTTTCGAACTAGTTTCGGGCTCCAAACTGTAGGCGCTGCACGCCTTACCCAGTGCGCCGCGCGCTCCCTATGCGTCGCGTGCTTGTAAATTAACACTGGCGATTTGAGCCCAGTGCGCCGCGCGCACACAATGCGTCGCGTGCCTTACCCGGTGCGTCGCACGCCTGAAAGTTGAACCAATCTCCACCAAAATGCACAAATTCAACTTGGAATGAGTTTCTCCACCCTTGGCATGCACAATGATTTGAAAATTCATTGAAGCATCTTTATAAAGACTTCAATTTGATTTTTGCTTGGTCCATAACCCACTTTGTAATGTTTTGTCTTTGACACTTTTTCAGGATTAATAGACTTCTGACTTTTTGGTTTTCTCCTTAAATTTGTTTGAAATAATGATTTTCTTTGACAATTTTTTGCAGGGATAGCTGTGATATAATCTGGCAAAGGAGACCAAGGCTGTGCCTGGACAATTCAATAACTGAAATTTTTGAAAATTTATTACAAAAATTGAAATGTCGACTTATCTTCAAAACAAATTTTTGAAGAGAAGTCCTAATCTATCCGTATAATGATAAAAATATTTGAGATAACCACCTATCGAGGACCTCCCTCGGGCCTGCTGGATTTATTAGACTTTGCAAAATCAAATTGACTTAACCCTAGACCTAATGACTGAGAACACTTGTCATGACCTAGAAATTGGAACAGGGCCGCAAATGACCTTTCAAGACTTGATTTTTATGAATAGAACTAAGCTAGCAGTGCCAAGCATGAGGGGAATGAGTGACACAAACCATTCCGTCAGATTTATGGCATGCCTAACGAAATGCAACTGATCGACACTGATGGGACACCTAAACATGAAATGCAAAAAAAAGTTTTGATCTCTGACGGAGGGATAACTAGACCTACTCTAACAAAATGTACATATATTGTCACAGTAACCCTCACAATCAGACCCTGTATTTTTTTCCTATAATATTAATCATATTATACTATTTAATTATAAATTATGACTATTAGATAATTATTAGTTTGAATAATTAGTTTGAAATTGTGTTTTTAATATTTCGATATACATGAAAATATTTAGAAAAAAAAAAGTACTTTTTGTGACTAGTTAATTTCCAGTGAATCTAAATACACAAGAAATTATGGTGTCTCAATGTTTTTCAAGCAGTTATCTGCTCATTTTACCAATTGCCCCCATATCCTCTACTACTTATGGTGAATTCCTCTTTGATCATGTTCAATGCCAATGCAATGAACATTTATCCTCGATGTTTTTCTGAGCCAAAGGGAAGCTCCACAAGTGACAACCAAAAACTAGCCTCAAATACATTATTTGGGGCCAAAATGCAGTAATTACATGACAAGCCAAGAAACACTAGACATTAATCATCTTGCCTTTAATATTGATTAATAATTTCTTTACACGATCATGTAATACTAAATCGTGAAGTAGGGACATCTGAAGTTAGTCATCCATCAATATCACCCATGAGAGTGCTTAGTAGTTAATACTTCCTATTACACACACAGTAGATCACCAAATTCAAGGATAGTAATATAAACAAAACAAAAATGAAATTAAAAGAAATGCTAGGAAGTCAAATGCGACTAATCTTGAGTCAAGAAAATATCAAGGCCTTCACATTAGCAAGGCATTCTTAGGCACTAAAATAGAAAATCCTTCCATTGCATCATTTTCACCTTTTATTTAATTTCTTTAATTGAGAACCTAACTTTCAGAAGAAAATAAATTCACTGAAAAATGTCTCAAAATCCTAACAAATGCTCGAGTGATTGTCGTACCAATAAAACAGAAAGATAATCATTGGATATGATTTTAACTTGTGGAATATATTGAAGAATACGAAGCTTTCTCATCCCTTGCTCCTAATCAAATTGTCATCTATGGGTTCCAATCAAGTAACAAATTTCCCTCCAAGATAGTTAAGAGATCACTTTCGAGAAGGACTTCTAGAAGAATTGGGACAGTAGATATGGAATTAAGGAGGAAAATGAAGCACTTTAGTGGGTGCTCCAAAATATCTAAACACAACAGAAAATGATTTTATACACCCTCCACACATTTTAAAACAAAAACCATTCGGTTGCATCTCATTCATTTTCCACCTATCTGTAATATGTAATTATTTGAGCAAGAATACAACATTCATAAAAATTGTTATGAAAGAGCACTCTTCATAATCCTAATAAGTTGGGATCTAACAAATAAATAATTTCATGTAGTGAATAAATCTTACATGGTAGATTTCAGTGATTAAAATGAAGAGTTTATTCTGAATCTCATTACAACAAAAATAAATTCAACCCTAACTACTTGGGGTCTAACAAATCAAGAAGTTTATGTATTAAAGTAAACTTACATTGTAGATCCAAATTATTTTCAATGAAAACTTTATTCTTGATCTTATTACAACATAGATAAATTCAAGACTACATACATATTTCCTTACCTAAGACAAACTTTGAACACATTATGAGATTTCATAGAAATATAATGATATGATTTACGTTTAGGACATGAGAAAGCTATCTACATCTAGCACCTGTAAATGGAAAATAGTGTTATTGAGACACCATCTCATGGCATTAGAATCATGTAGATAGATAGTGTTACAGAGATACCTTGCAACACCATTTCAGCACTAGCTTCAAGCCTCAAATTCATCAATTGATTTACTTTAGTAGCGAATTCTAGTGGGATTTCATTAAATACAAACTGAAAAAAGCCATTTATGATGGTTGTCGCTACCTTATCTGGATCTATCCCCCTCTGGAAATAGAATAACTGATATTCCCCAATTTTTGAGGTACTTGGTTCGTGCTCAACATGGGCTATTGGGTTCTTCACGTGGAAAAGGTTGCAAATATTAGCTGTATAATGGAAACAAGCATCAAATTCAAGGTTTCTTCTAAAGTCTCTTGGGTGAATTATAAAACACCATTTACTTAAAACATGATATACGGTAGTAACAAAAACCTACCCAAGATCCCACTTAAAAATTCAAACTGTTGCAAATAGGAGATGTCTTAAACAATATCAACTATTTAATTCCATAATCACAGTAAAATAGACAAATCTTTAAAATGTTGAAAACTGTGAAAAAAATGGACTTGGAATATTATAGTTATGTTAAGGTATATATAGCTATGTAAAATGTAACTTCTATCTAAAACACGTAAATGTAACTTCTATACCTACATGAAATGTAACTCCTATATAAAAAAGTGGAGTTGGAATATTATAGTTACGCCAGGGTAGATATAGCTACATGAAATGTAACTTCTATATAACATTCTAAATATCATTTTTCATTCATTTAAGAGACTAATTTTTTTTTATCTTCGGTTAATAACTCCATAATCCATCAAAAATAGCATTGAATTGGTTCTTCACCAAGGAAATTTTAAACCATTGCGAAAATGCTTACTCATTCCCCTGCCATATTTATGATATTTTATTTGTGTGTGTATTTAATCTACTGTAATGTAACTTCTACAAATTTGACAGTTTAAATGTAAAAAATTACCCAGACGGAAGTTAAACAATTAACATATGCACAATAAGATACAATATGCATGAATTAGTGTAATGTAACTTCTACATATTTGACAATTTAAATGTAAAAAAACACCCAGAATGAAGTTATACAATTAACATATGCATAATAAGATACAATATGCATGAGTTATAAGTACTATGAAGTTTACATGTTATATCAAGACAAACTTTTCTCATCTCATTAACTCTTATCTTATAGTTGGTGATGGATATAGCCTTTAAAATTATGAGCCATCCTTGTCATATCTTATATTTAATGATGGATATAGCTTTTAAAAGCATCAAACTTGTATTTTATTGTATGTATGGTAAATTTAAATGGAAGTGATCATAGATTTATTCGATATTATCTTGTACAACAAAATGATGTGCGGGTGGTGTTTCTAGTGATTTTCAAACTTGTTTTAATTACCTAAATTTAGGCTATTTAAATTAAATAGTTGCACTAAACATCTTATCTTCGAGTCAGCAAATTTACTTAAGGGAATCTTCATCACATCCACCATCTCTGAAAATTATGAAATATTAGTAGTATCTTGCACTAAATAGACAATGTTCCCATAGAATATTTTATTTTATTTTTTACTCCGTGTCACAAATTTTTATGATTCTTGGTTCTGATTTCCATACTAAGGTTGGATTCATCATGCATACTATGCTTTTTAGTTTTGCACACATAATATTTCTCACTTCTAATTGTATCAAAAACAGAGAGTATGCATAATGAAATGTAGTGACATGTGGGTGTCTATTTTACTCAATGATATGCTTGATTTTTTAACCCATTCCAATCCTACCACAATGAAATTAAGAGAGACAAGGACACAAGAAGGACTACCAATAAATGCAATTAGATACTTTAGAATGCAACTGAAATTGTACCTAAATGTAACAATAAGTATTTGTAGTTTCCTGGTCACCGATGAGCATCAAATCAAACTGTGAAAAATTACTTACATTATGAGAATTTGGTTGCACCTGCATTAATCATCTGTAGTAGTTACTTGATTGGCCTATAGATATAATTTTAGAAACAATCCTACTACTACAATTCTTTCCTATATAGATCATCTTTATCCCCTCTTATTGATAGTTATTTTTCAAGGCAACAGAATAGAGCTCTCCAATTGCATCATTGCCTTTCAAAACAATGCTTGAGTATCTCCAGGTGATTTTCAAACCAGTCTCTACTCAAGTCCATGAAATCTTTGATTTGTCTCCATCACACAAACCTCTTTTCATAATAAAATTATAAGTCCAACGTCTACATTCCTTGTCCCCAACATACGAATTATTTATAGTGAAATACTTTATCGTTTCTCCCTCGGTGCAATAGAGATCCAGTACTGTGGCATGGAAATGATTGGTGTTGTTATCTGTTGGGTCCCTATAATACTAGTGATTACCCCATTAATAATGTAGTTGCATCCCTTATTAATATTGTTGTGCCCCTATTATCCTCATATTGTTATTACTGTGCCCCAAAGAATCCCTCTATTATTATTTTTGTGGCTTTATATTATTATTGTTAGGTCGGCTGGGTTATATTGTGACTCCTTAGACTCTTATATATAGAAAGGAGGTTTTGTCATTTGAATCATCCAAGAATTGTTCATTTATGTAATGTAAAGGAGGTTTCCCCCTCGAAGAGGCTGAATTCTAAGGCGTTGATCTATCTTTTCTATCTTTTATTGAGCTGGTTTCATAACATTTGGTATCAGAGCTTTGGATTCTAGGGCTTCGCTGCTCCAAACAGGTCATCATGGAATTTTCGCTATAACTTTTTTTTTGCAATGTTTCAGAAGCTAAAAAAGACATCCATTTGAGAGGGAATCGCATTGAATATCGGGTCTAAATTTCAGATCTGTGCGCACTATATTTGCGGAGATATGATGTGAGGAAGTTGGTCTTCTTATAGACTCCTGAATTTTATTCCAAACAGGTGACCTGGGGAAAATCATCATAAATTTCCCTTTGAGCATCTGATTGAAATTTTGTAAGAAATTATAGAAATAGGATGGACTATAGTTTATTGTATATATTTTTCAGAGCCAAAGGTAAAAACCGTGACTCGTGGCATGTCGTACCAGTTCGCTCTAGTGAACTAGTCTATAATCAAGTCACTGTGGGATATTTTTCATAACTCTTCCTTGGAGAATTCAATTTGGATCAGATTGACGGCATTGGAAAGAGGACACATAGGGATACAACAGGTTGCAATTTCAAAACTGGATGATCTGAAAGTACAGAGATACATCAGAGGCAATATCGAGCTCCTACAAAGTGAAAAAAGGTGTGTAGATTCATTTAAATTTTTGCTTAAGATTGGTTTAAAAATTTATTTTGAAGGAATTCAAAGGGCATAATATAGCATTATTATCAGTAACGTATGCCCCAAGGAAAGAAAATGCAAACACCTAGTAAGCAACCTGAAAGCCCTAACATGACTCATGAAGAAGAGGAAGAAATGCTACATGATATATCAAAATTACAAGAACAAGTGCAACAAATGTCACGCTCACAATAGATAATAGAAGCTAAGATAAATGGTGTGGAATCTAAGATAAAGGGCATGGAAGCTAAGATGGATGGTTTGAAGATAGATTTGAAGAAAAATTTGAAGAGAGACATGGCAGATTTGAAGACAGATTTGAAGGCAGACATGGAAGATTTGAAGACAGATTTGACAAATTTTCTACAAGAAATACTTACTAATGGTGAAAAGGTTGTAAAGGAAACTCATGATGGCGAACAAAAGAAATGTTAATCAATGACTTCATAGACTCTAATGGTGGGATCGAAGACCCACCATATTCCAAAAAATCGATATGAGAAGTTTGTGGCAAGGATCCTGCAACTGGATATTACAGATGGAGCAATTTTTCGATCTCAATAATGTGCAAAACACACAAAAGGTACGTATTGCAACTTTATATTTGGAACCAAATCAGTTTGTATGGTATCAATGGCTTTGCTCTCGTAAGCAAATTATCACCTGGGCAATTTTTAAAGAAGAATTGACAACACATTATGAGGATACAAAAAGCAACACCTTTTTTAGCCAATTGATAAGTCTCAAACAAAAGGGTTCAATAATGGAGCACATGGAGGAGTTCCAAAAATTGAACACAAGTGTAAAAAATATTCCAGAGCAGCATAGGATTGATGTGTTCATAGGGACTTTAAAGGATAATATCCAACATGATGTTCGCCTTTGGGAACCCGATTCATTAGAGAAGGCATTCAGGTTAGCAAGAAAAAT
>APFE030545020.1:0-11416 GCA_000404065.3 Pinus taeda | reverse complement strand
TTGTGATTTTTGTTGTTCCTTTTCCAAAAGGGACAACACTTGTGATTTTTTCTATTCCTTTTCCAAAAGTGACAACACTTGTGATTTTTGTTGTTCCTTTTCCAAAAGGGACAACACTTGTGATTTTTGTTGTTCCTTTTCCAAAAGGGATAGCACTTGTGATTTTTGTTGTTCCTTTTCCAAAAGGAACAACACTTGCGATTTTTTTGCTGTTCCTTTCCCAAAAGGAACAACACTTACGATTTTCTGTTGTTCCTTTTCCAAAAGGAATAGCACTTGTGATTTTGCTGTTCATTTTTCAAAATGAACAACACTTGCATGTTTTTGTTGTTTCCAAAAGGAACAACACTTTTCGATTTCTGCCAGTCCTTTTCAAAGGAACGACACTTGTTTGATTTTGTTGTTCCTTTACAAAAGGAAAAACACTGTTGATTTCTACTGTTCCTTTATCCAAAAGAACAACATTTGTGAACTGTTGTTGTGCCCTTCCTCGAAAGGAACACTACCCATATGATTTTGAGACAACTTGTTCCTTCTATTCTAAATTAAGGATGCTTATTGCTAATGTTATTTCAAGTCTTTTTGAATAAAGCTATGCACTTATGTGATGGAAACAAAAACACAAAGGACGCAGGCAAAGACTACCCTGAATTGGTGAAAGGACGCAGGCAACGACATGGTTATTCATCACCTTTTGCTTCCATTTTTCTACTAACTCCATTCTAATTGGTTATCTGTATCATGATGGTTCTTTTTTTTAATCTTCTTTGACTATCATTCGGCAACAAGACCACAGGATCTATACCTTTCTATTGGGATATTAAGACTTCTTCCACCATTCCTACTCTTAAAGAGTGTTGAACCACCCTTTGCGTATAAATAGGAAAGGCTCTTTATTAAAAACAAGAAAAACAATTATGAAGTAAAACATGGTTTCTAAAAATTGTCAAATTGCAGGATAGGAAGTCTCATTGCGAGCTGGCCTACCATGATCATCAGGATGTAAGCGAAGTGGCATTCCCACTATGGCCACCACACCTAGGAAATGGTCCAAAAGATATATCAAAAAAATAATCCTTGGAATATGAGGTCTCATCACGAGCCGGCCTGCTCACTATTCGCTCCTCCCTCATGAATGGCATTATGACTAACTGGTCACCAAGCCAGCATAGTGGCCTACATTTTGACATTACACAACGCTTCCTAGCATACGTAAAGGACTATGGTTCTAGGGGTGAAACAAACAACTCTGCCAAGGTTATGGACACCCGTCGGCAGCAGAGCACTGTTAATGGTATTGAAGTTGTATTTTTACACCAATAGGTAAGAAGACTGCATCTTTTGTTTCTTGTGCCGTGATAATTAATTATATAATATTACCCAACCATATAGCGCATGACTATATATTATCGCCAATCATTACAGAGTTAGTGATAGTGACCGCATGACACTCTCTATTTATGGAAAATGTCTTATCCCCGAACTTCCATCAAATCACCGCAGTCCCTTACGTATTAACGCGATGTAACTTTGTACCTTGATTTCAGTAATAGGTTGTTTTTGTAAGCATGGCACATTGCCATATGCTGTTCCATAAAGACCTCGTGGTAGAACAGACACTGCTCCTTTATTTGACGGCTAGGACAGCCTATCACATTGGAGGGGGGAGGTAACCTCAACATTCCCCAGAGCACGTGTCTATCTGTTATTTGAGAAATTGTGTACTCGGGCATAGCACGACTCAACGGTATTATCTTTTTCTATTTTTTTTTCTTCTACATGAGCTGCTGTTCGAAGCCATTTCACTGCATATGCCGTATCATTAGAAGTTTAATGAGTAATACGCCACCAGCTTCTCTGTGTTTCAACAAACAATTGCCGCTCCTTTGAGAATTTGCAGTGAAACTATGGGAGGAAGGTCAGTTCACCGAGAAATGCAAGTATTAACTGTTTCGGCTACAGCTCGAAGAAATATGAAGAAAGCAGGATGGTTGACCTATCTCAACCTCCTGAAGGAGTCCAATGAAACAGTAGCGATAGAATTCTTATAGAATTTACAGGAAGACTACTCCACGGTAAGAGGAAGGCGAATAGCAGTCACCAATGACATAATAGCAAGAGTCGCCGGACTACCAGCCACTGGACCAGTATGGACAATAAAGAAGGAAAGGCTACAGAAGAGTTTAGAAATCTTTCAGGATGAGGGCCAGAGTTTGACAATTCAAGGAAACACGGTGCTGCTAGCAACACTAGGAGAGCCATGGGCAGAATTGGCAAAAATCATCCAAAGCTACATTACCTGTGAAGGCAGAAAAGACATGGTAAGACCACAACATCTTAAACTCCTAGCTGTCTTAAAACAGAAATGTTCTGTGAATTTACCTACATTGTTTAATTCACTATTTCATGACGTTGCACGAAGTATGAAAATGGCATAACATGTAGAATCAGTTGTTAGCCACCATGGATTAATTCAGTTGATAGTTAATTATAGTCTCACCCAGCAGCAGAGCAGCTGGGAAGAAATAATTACCATCATCAATACAGGGACGACCACATTTGGACGCTCGAAAAAATGAAAACAAGTTGATAGCACACCCCAACATTTAGAAAAACGGAAGGAGGACACTTGCACAGAAAAGCAACCTGAAAAACGATCTGAAAAACAGAAACATGACACTAGTACACTCGAACAACCAGAAAAACATAGAAAATCAGAAAGGCTCGCATGGCTACGAGGAGGGCTGGAGAAGCCCTAGGAAGGCACAAGCCAAGCAAAATAAATCGAAGATGAGCAGTCTGCAGAGACAAAAACAGAGGAAGAAAATGACAAGGAAACATAGCAGGCTACAGAGACAGAAATGGAAGAAGAAACCGACGAGGAAGCAGTGTATTCTGCAGAGATAGAAACAGAAGAAGAAGACGTCGAGGAAGAAGAGCAGTCTGTAGAGGCAGAAACAAAAGAATAAGAAGAGGAGGTAGAGCAATCTGCAGGGAGAGAAAAAGAAAAGGATGAGCGGTCTGAAGAGGAAGGAGACGAGAAGAAAGAAGTTGAGCACTCCGAGCATGAGGAAGGAATGGAATAGCAGGAAGGGAGCCCATTACAAGACCCGTTAGGGGAAGATGAATTGGCCAACATTTTGGCCAATATGGGCGAATATGGCCAACCCCTGAGTCCATCAAACCTCCATGCCATAGAGAAAACCCAGGAGAAATATGCACCCAAGGAATTGCATGCAGAAGAGGTGGAAGTAGAAAATTTTTTCGTTCACAATGAGAAGATATCAGAAAACGCTGAGCAGGAACAACCCGTTCCTAATCAGAAGGCACCAGAAGAAAGTCTGGAGGAAATCAGGGCAGAAGAAGAATTAGCCCAAGAAATAACAGAGCTAAGTAAGGTTCTTACCTCGGAACAACCACCTCAGTGAGAAAATAATGAAGCTAGCCACAATCCAAACCGCAGCGAGCAGCCTGCTGTTCTTTCTGAAGAGATGATGGAAATAAGGGAATTACGAAGGGAACAATGGACATTGTGGAACATAATAGTCCAACTTCACCAACAGATTAGGATTCTAAAGGTAAGGCAAAGGGTGAAAGGGGCTTCAGGAAGAAAATATCTAAGCACAACAGTAAGATCCCTTAAGGGAAAGAGGAGGAGGACCATAATCCATCCCACTGCTCAAAACCCTGACAAAAGCCAAACTGCTCTTCCAAATGAAGCTAAGAAACAAAATTTTGTTCCAAATGAAGCTGAAGAGCAGACTGTTGTTCCATTTGAAAAGGAACAGCAGTGGGCTGGAGTTCGTGTTAAAATTGAAAAAGATGATAAGATGGTTCAGACGGAGGCACCACCTTCGGGAGTAATAAGGGTTCTGAACTTGAAGCAACACAATAAGAAAGTTCAAGTAAAGCTTCAAACCTCCACAGATGCATGGAAGAAGGATCTGAAAACCAGAACCCTTCACAAACATTTGAAGCAAGCCTAGCAAGAAGCAAAAAATCTTTAGGAGCAAACAGCCCCCCGAGAAAAATATGAAGATCTACAGCAGCAGCTAAGGAACGTCAACTTATCTAAAATCCAAGCTTTCGAAGCATGGCGAAGGGAACAAGAGAAAGTTGCCAAGGTAAACCGTAGATTAGATGTAGTTATTAAACAGATGGATACCTTGTGTTCTCTATACAATGACGCCTAGCATGTAGAGCCCTTGCCAAGAACTATGCGCTATTTCTAATGGAAAGGTATTTACAATTGAAAATAAAGGCTGTTAAAGAAGCTGCTCCCATAAAAATTAACACTATAAATGATTTTATAAATTTCTATAAACATTATGGGGTAAAAGTGCAAAGGTTATTGTGAATTTTACTTGCATAACCTTGTACTAGAACAAGAGACCGAGCTGAACCCTGGCCCTTTTGTTGGGGACATTCAATTGCAAGCATTTATTTCATTTGCAGTCAATCAAATTAAATGGATTAAAGCCTACAATTCTTTTCAAAGAAAAGAAAATAGATTAGATCTATGGGTAAGAGATGAACCTAGAGACCCAGAACAGTTATGGAGGAGACATAGAAATCTCGTGAGGGCTCCAGGAGTGATTGAAGCATTAGGACCCATGCATGAAGCAATCATTCAGTAGGGGCTTGAATATTTTTCCTATATTAAAGACCCTGCAGTTGAAGCAACTAAATTTCGATATCGAATATCTAATCCGAGTATCTAGCTCAGAGAACCATTTAAACATGAGAATTTTAAACTTGCTGCTAACAGATTCCCTCTCTATTGCGAAATTGTTTTGAGGGCAGGGCCATCCTGGTTAGGATATAGGTTCTGGAGTCCAATCATTTGGCATCCTGCACCAGGATACCAAGTCCTGTATGAGATGCCTAAGGGCCAGATAGGCCATTTCTTTGATCATTTAATTTCGCATCACGGTTGTAGGCCCCCACACGAGATTCCATCTCCAGCCTACTCACTCACTGCTTTGCATGTCAACTAAAATGTTTTCTTGAGGCCATGAAAAAGGGTAAGCTCGGGGGTGTGTGGAGTACCAAAGAAGGTATGTTTCGATGGTTATTTTAGTATCTTTTCATTAGAACTTAAAAGCCTTTTGCATTAGAAACTTAGATAGTAATGAGGATTTATAACGAAACATGTGAGATTAATAGGAAATGCTGATAATTGTCATTCCTATGTGCAGGAGGGAGGAAAAAAGGAAAGTGGCCATCCCAAATGAAAAGACAAATATGAGCTAACTATTGACTTTGATGAGAGACCGCAAGAAAACCAGATCAAAACAGACCAACCCATGAAAGGAAGCAGAGATACCAGCTCGGAGCAGAAAAGGAAAGAAGTGACTCAGGATTAACGATTTTGCGAATCCCTCAAGATCTTAGATCCTGAGGGATCACTATTTTATTTATTTTTTGTATCTAGATATCTCCATCATCATCCTTATATAAGGGATAACGTTGTTGGCTAGAGGGATGACTTTTATGTAATTTCTTTTAAGAAAGATCAAGGCTATGATTTCTATGTTCTGTTAAAGACTCGAGTTACTGTAATTTTATTCCATGCATTAATACAGACTTGGTTACTCATTTATCTTTGAGCCGGGATCAACCTTAAGCGGTGTACCCCTAGAGGCTAAGGGCCCGGCACTAGAGGACACTTGCTCTTGTACCATTACGCATAGTTCCTGTGTGGTTTGTTCATAGGCGTGATCTGCTAATCTGTTGTGTTTTAAGAACATTATATTACATGCTCTGTTATGTTTAACTCGTTTAATGTTCCCGCAAACAAAAAGTCTAATATTGACGCTGTATCGTGTTACCAATCCTTTAAGTGTTGATTAATCTCCACAGGATATTGTCACTCCATTTACAGAGTTTGATGCGATTGTGCTTTAGCATTACAATAGTTATCTTGAAAGGTCCGATTTCACATGATTATTGAATCCTTGAATGTTACTGTTTTCATCTTGAGATGCAATCGTATGCTTTTATTTAGAGCAATGACAGAATCAGACTAAGCACGTTGTGTTTCTATGGTTTGAATATTATCTCATCGGTAGTGTTGTTCCATGTGTACATCTTTTAAGAATGAAGGATTGATGTTTTGATCAGAGTGATTAAATAGAGTTACAGTTTGATGAACTTGGTTACTGCTTATTCCAACTGTTGTCCCATTTTAATTGTTGTTCCATTTTAATTGTTGTTCCATTTCTGAATTGGTTACATTTTAATTGTTGTTCCATTTCTGAATTGTTGTTCCATTTTAGTTCCTGTTCCATTTCAGTTGTTGTTCCATTTCAAGATTGTTGATTTGTTTTTTTATTTACTTGCCATTTCTTAAGGATAGTCTCAAGTTGTAGCGAGCATCAACATCTGTTATCTGGCTCCTA
Organism: Pinus taeda; assembly: GCA_000404065.3. NCBI lineage: Eukaryota > Viridiplantae > Streptophyta > Pinopsida > Pinales > Pinaceae > Pinus > Pinus taeda. Next base: position 5,015 of record APFE030545020.1, on the reverse strand, counting down.
GACCTCTAATCTTCTCTCATTAGTTATGAAAGGGATGGGTTATTACTACCGAACCCTTGGCTGACCTATTTTTCTATTTTATTTCTATTTCCTTTATTTTCTGTTAAATTTCTATTCATTAAGGACAATCTCAAGCTGTGGTGAGTGTTAGCATCTGCTAGCTGGCTCCCAGACCTCGGATCTCTTCTCATCAGTTACGAAAAGGATGGGTTATTGCTACCGAACCTTTGACTGATGCATTTCTTGGTGTGATTAAGTCTTTTGAGGTAGTTAAGTTGTAGACACGCATCTATTTACTTCTGTAGTTTTTAAACAGTTGTACTATGAGCATTACTCCGACAAGTGTTAAGCCTCAGACTGAGACACTGTTTGAAATAGCAACACGTTCCCGGATTAACATATTAATGTGAGGTAACTAGAGGTGAAAGAGACCCTTTTTATAGATATACAGTAATATTTGTTCCTCTCTCTTTCTTTTTTCGCATACATTACATCCATTTAAAGATTGGATTTAACATATGCTAAAAAAGAAAAAGAAACAAAGAAAATGTTACATCCATACTTTAATTTACGGTAACCATTGTTACATGCAAATGTTGCGTGTGCTGATTTTAATATGAAGCAACAAAGTTTGTTATATATTTCAACTATTTCACAAAGTTTGACATGTATTGAACTACAATTAGGTGTTCTAAATAAATTTCTAAATAAGTAGGTAAATTTGTGTTTGGTAATTGTGTTTACTCAATCTAGTTTTGTTAAGAATATCAAGATGCTTGGTTGTGCAATAATTTTGTTAAAAAGGAAAACTAAATGTTATGTTTATTAGGGATTGAGATTAACAACAAAAAGTAGAATTCAAATATATATTTATTTATATAGTAAATTTAAAAATATAATTAATTATATAGTTAAATAGTTTCATAACTTCAAATATAGTGTTTAGCAATTTTAAACTTATTTTTCTTATATAATTAAGACCAATTATGTTAGTGTAGCCCACTCCTATTTGAATATTTATAATATTTGGATTTGTAATAAGGTGCTAACAAAGATTGCTAGTGTAATTATTTGATATTTTTTTTCTCGGTAAATATTAATTCTATTAAATCAAGTAACAATAAATTTACAAGGAGGACGAAGCCTCGACAGAGAAGAGAAGCATGCTTTCACCCTTACAGAACTATGCCATGATTGGGAGGATCAGTTACAGTGTTCACAAAACCAGACATAGGACCTTGAACAAAACGACATAGGATACTCAAAAAGCCAACCCACATTAACCTAGACAAAACCAGGGACATAGATCGCCTATTTGCCTAAACAGAACCAAAGAAACAAGAAACGGGAGAATATGATCCAAAAAGAAGTCAGAGAATACGTCCACGGGAATCAGGTAAAGTCACATGACCTTGCAGCATACCAGAAGTCATCATTCTTGATTGCAGCATCCTCCCCATTACCACCAGGAGGAATCAAAGTCTAAAGAGTGCTGCCTGAATTAGCTTCAATAGCTATTGAAGCCGAATCTCCATGGGGGCTACCTCCTGGAGCTAAATCGCCACCCATAGCCATGTCTGCCATTTTCCTTTCACTCTGCGAGTGGGCCTGACCACTCTCACTCCACTACGGCTCGACACTCTGGCAACCCACAAATCTGAGGCCTCCGTGAGAGGAATCTGCCCTAGTGTGAGCTGAAGCAGGAGGCACGGACTCCTCCTCTGATATAATAATGGAAATTTTTGCAGATATGATGGGCCTGAGTAAACTGCTTTGAAACTTGAAATGATAATTCTAAAACGATTCATACGGAAGAGGCCTGTGGGAAGGGCTTGAAGGGGGAATTGACTGAGAATTAGCTTGTGCATCTTGAGAATAACTGCGTCCTCCACGACTTTCACCCTCACGGCTCCTCATCCTGTGCTTGACCATTGCCCAACGACAAGAGATGATGATAGTTGAGCAAATGGTAGCTTCGAGAAGACACAAACAACAGGGGAGAAAGCAAACTAGAGTCTCGTGCCCAGGCAAACAAGGTGAGAAATAACGCTAGATAACAATCACCAGAGCAAGTAGGGGCCGAGCTCTGATACCTAAGATAAATCTTCTCTAGAAAGACTCCAAAAGGGAATGGCAGAAGCACTAAACCGGAGAGCAGAGCTTGAGGAGAAAGACCAAGGATTTCATTATTATAACTGTCTGAGCCTTGTAATTACCATGGAAAACAATTAATTCCTCCTTCCCTCGGATTTCAGTTCGCATCAAATGAGCTTGCTTGATCCTGACGTCGGCCTGCATAATGGCTCTGAGCTACGAATGACAGGACAAAATGCCGACTGCCATTAATAATAACATTAACTCTGAATTGGTTCACTGGCATCCGGGGGTGTAATTATTTGACATTAGATTTGTAGAAAACAAACATTATGTTTCAACAATATTTGAATTTTTAAATTTTATTTTCCTAGACTTTAGATTTGGAGAGAATGGGCATTTAAATGATGTTTTGACGACACCTGGGCATATGCTGCATAGGAAGTGAGCATGGCCCCCACAGCTGGTATTTTTAGGAGAAAAGTGGTATTTGTATAGTCTGCATGGCAGCCACATGCACTCAAATATATTAATTTAAATAATTCAAATTTATTACCTTAAATTATAATTGATTTAAAAGTTTATATATTAATATAAATATATTATTATTTCAATTATTTAATATTTCCTTGATGTAGGTGTACGCTAAGACTAATCTGATGGCAATGGAACAGGACAGCAAGTGGCATAGCCAGATGGCCACCAGTAAGCCTGCACAGAAAGCAATTAAATTGTTTCGTAGTAGTAGTAAATGCCATTAAATTTGGCACTCCAGTCAACTCACTAGTGCTATCATGCCTCAGCTTTGCGTCATGGAGACCTTAGTAAATTATCTCATTCTTTGAACATTTCTCTTATCATATAAGTGAATTTGAATGTATCATAAATTTACCTTGAACAAAAAAAATTACCATATTAAAATTCCAAATTATGTAAAATTTTAACATCTTTACTCTTTACTAAAGCTAACGCCATTTATTAAATCAAAGGAAAAAATTTAATTGAACACAAACAATCTAGAAGCTTTCTCCAAAAGCTTTTAATATTTATTTTAACTCAACATTTTTAAAATAAATATTTCAAAGGAAAATCCATACATAGGGATATAAAATCTTTAAAGGAAAAATATTTTCACATCAAAGTTTTAATATTTGAAAATATTAATTTGAAGGAGTGAGAGAGGGAGAGAATGGTAAGAAAGAGAGAGGGAGAGATATAGTGACAAGGTTGGATGGCAGAGGGAGAGAGAAAGAGAGAGAGATATACATGGGAGAGAGATTGTGAGAAGTTTGGATGCAAGAGAGAGAGAGAGAGAGGGTGAGAGATATCGGGGGCAGAAATCGAGGTAGTAGAGAGACGAAGGACTGGAGAGAGGACTTGATAGAGAGGAGTTGAGAGGAAGAGATATAGAAATGGACTTTGGGGGAGAAAAAGTTAATAAGAAAGACGTAGAGAGAGAAAAGTGGAGAGAGAAAGAGAGAGGGAGTGATAAGGGAGAGATAAAGAAAGAGTGTGTACGTTTTGGGGTGAGATAGCGAAAAATAAAGAGAGATGGAAGGAAAGAGGGAGAGAAAGGGAGGGGAGATAGAGTGAGGTGGGAGACAAAGGGAGAGAGATGAAGAGAGAGAGGACATGAGAGAGATGAGAGAGCGAGGGAGAGAGTTCAAGAGTTGTAGGGAAATAGATATGTAGGGAAGAAGAAAGACATATAGATAAAAAGGTGGAGAGAGAGAGAGAGAGAAAGAGGAGTGAGAGAGGGAGAGAAGTGTAAGAAAGAGAGAGTGGGGAGACAGTGACAGGGCTGGAGGGTAGATAGAGAGAGAGAGATAGAGAGTGGGGGGGGAGAGATAGGGATGTTAGGTCCCTCTACCACTAGTGTAAACCCTTCTTGTTATTAGTACAACCACTTTACTATATTATTTTGCCCATATAGTCCCCATATTGTTATTATTGTACCCCATAGAAGCCCACTATTGTTATTGTTGTGGCCCTAAAATATTATTGTTATGTAGGTTCTGATAGTATTCGGAACACTTAGACTCCTATATATAGGAAGGCGGTCTTGTCATTGGTATCATCCAATAATTTTTTATTTGTGTAATGTAAAGGAGGTGTCCCCCTTGAAGAGGCTAATTTCTATGTTGTTGATCTGACTTTTCTATATTTTTGTGAGTTGGCTTCATAACATTTGGTATTAGGGCATTGGATTCTGGGGTTTCTCTTCTCCAAAGAGGTCATCATGGAATTTTTGCTAAAACATTTTTTTAGATCCTCAAGTCCGAATTTCAGATCTTTTCTCACTATATATTCATAGATATGATCTGAGGAAGTTAGAGTTTTTGCAAGCTCCAGAATTCCATCTCAAATAGGTCATTGTGGCATTTTTGCTATACATTTGTTTCTACAAAGTTTCAGACACTAATATGAAAACCCATTTCAGCTGAATCCTTAATTAAGTTTGGGCCCGAATTTCATATATTGTTTCTATATGCTTGTGGAGTTATCGCTGAAGGCATTAAGGGTTTTTATAGGCTCCCAAATTACATCCCAAATAGGTGATCTTGAGAAAATCGTCATAACTTTTTCTCTCAGTATCGGATTGAAATTTCATAAGAAGTTATAGAATGGGGACAATCTTTAGTCTTTTGAGCATCTTTTCAGGTATGAAAGTCAAAATGGTGACACATAGCACTTCGTGCAAGTTTTCTATACTGAAAAAGTATATAATGAGGTCATACTGGGAGATTGGGCATAACTCTTTATTCAAGAATCCAATTTTGATCAGGCTGGTGGCATTGGAAAGAGGACACAGAGGAAAATGCATTTAAAAAAATAAAAATTCACAATTTTACTACAAATCGTATTATCAAATTCCAACCAAGAATCCATTTCATTTATTAGTTAGATTAGGCCATTATTAT
>APFE030545017.1:0-13669 GCA_000404065.3 Pinus taeda | reverse complement strand
TCCAACTTTCTGGCAATGAGCATAGAAATAATAGAGCCCTAACTTCATCATCAAAATTTACCCCTACAGAACTTAACTAACTTGTAACTATATTAAAATCATTTAAATGATCTGCAATAGATCCATCTGCTGACATCTTCATATTAAATAAACGCTTCATAAGAAATACCTTATTTGAGGTCGAGGGTTTTTCATATAGTTTGGCCAATGCTGACATTAAACCCTGTGTTGTCATTTCCTTTGAAATATTAAATGCTACCGATGCCGCTAGGCACAACCGTATTGTTCCAAGTGCCTTTCTATTGAGAATATCCCATTCTATGTCTGTCATACTCGTTAGCTTCTTTGTCTTTCCGCTCAATGGTAGGTACAGATCTCTCTGATATAGATAGTCTTCCATCTGCATCTTTCATAGTTGATAGTTTTGGCCATTAAATTTTTCAACCCTAAACCTACCATCTTCTGCCATTACTCGCACTCGCACTCGAACTAGGAACCCTTCTCTCCTACGAGTTTATCAGCCAAATAGATCTTCAGCTCTGATACCAATTGTTAGAAAATTATATATTACGGAGCAATGGAACACATAAAATATTGCAAAAATATAAACACAGAAAATGCATAAAAACAAGAGAGACATAGATATACATGGTTCACCCAGTTTGGGCTATGTCCACGGAGAAACAGCTAGTCCTTCTTTTATTATATTATCCAGCAAACTGGAGAGATACAACGTACAACAGATCCACTGTAACACCCTCTTCGTTCTCAATCTCCTCTCTCTTCATCACTCAGAATATAGATATAATATATACGCAATACAATTCCATCATATATAGTGAGGGGTTGCCTTCTACGGTAAAAAACCCTAAATTAAACATAACTTCTACCGTTAGATCATCTGCTTAATGAACGGCCTAGATTGAGTAGAAATTACTAGACTTTTACAAGGAAATTTTACATCTATTTTTAGCTTCGGGGGCGCTACCCCGCAAATCCCTGCCAGGGGAGCGCTGGCCCATGGACCCCCCAGCTGGGGCGAGTTCACCCCTCCCGGACCCCCGTGGGGGGGACAAGTCCCCCCCGCGTGGAGGGGTGTACAGTCTTCTTGGGGTATACATCCAGCTGAAACCTTTGAATATAGAAGATAATCAGGCTCCACACCCAACATCCCCCAGTATGCTATGGACATATTGGATATATTTAGAGTTATGGGTTTGAAACACTTTTATGATACATAATATGATTATGCATTTTATATGACGATGATGGTTCGCCAATTGTTTGGTTATCTTCTATGGTATACATGTGATAAATTCCAATCTAGAATGTTGTTTGGAATGGTATCTACATAGTGATTTTGGGCTCTATGCACATGACTGAAAGTAATGGTTTCAAATTCACATACCAATAGCTTCACTCATAGATAATTTCTAAATAGGACTTGGTTATGCACATGATACACACCATTTGATTGCATGACAAGTAGTAAGGAATTTAAACAAACATGAAGATGAAGGATGTAATGACAGAGGGAATCAACTTAAAAACTTATCACTGCATCATATTCGGCCTGATTATTGGTGGCAGATCCTATGCACACGCCATTTGAAAGGACTAACATATGCAAGGGGGTAAAAATGGCCCAAGTTGTCGAGGCTAGATTCTGGGAAAAACAACTTGCACCGTTGGCATGATCAATATACAGTGTGGATGATGGATCCATATGAAAGGTGCAAAAGAAAACTGATGAGATGATGCAATCTACCTAATATTATGGCAGAAATAAAGACACACAAATCAGAGGGATGTGCTCTGAGCAAAATATCTTAAGGTAGAGCACATTGGGAGAATCATGAAGGAAATGGCCTTCAAAATCCTTTAAAGGAATGCCCCCTTACTTAAGGGTAGGGATAATCAGGGGTAGACATAGCTTCCATGGTGTCCTCATCAAGTTGAGAGTAGGGTGGATGGGAGGAAGTCTGGCTATATGATGCGGCAACATTACCTGGTGCATCAACTTGGGAAATAAGGTTCACATATGAATCATCTTGAATGGTAGATGACAGGCTAGTAGATGGAGGATCTACGGATGTTCAGACCTGGGATTTTATCAAAATAGGTTCGATAGAAGTGCATGCAGAAAACTCAGAAAGGTTTACCTGCTAGGAATTGAAGGATGATGACAGGTAAAGGATGGGGCTTGTGGTGTCTGTCATCTCGACATCGGGGAGAGGGATCATAATAATGGGGCCAGAGTTTCCCTGGTCTAGTTGCCTTATGGTACTAGATTCCACAGGTAGAGGAGTAGAGGTTCCACTATGAGTGGCCTTATATTCATGAATTGCCCCAAGGCAATCACGAAATTCATTGAGACGAGGGCAACAATGGGAATAGTGACCATGAAAATCACACAAGGAACAAGAGTGGTTTGTGTGCAACATTTTGAGTTTCTTAGGTGGGATCGTTAAGTTAACATGGACTTTCGAAAGATTCGACTCAGGGAGCACTTCATGAACCAAAGGTTTAAGTTGAGGAAGCACATTTATTAGTGGCGTGCCCAACAACTTTACAAAAAGTGCATGGAGGTGATAGCTTTGGAGCCTTAGGGGCTGGAGGAACTTGGGGAACCTTGTCTTTCGAGTCTTTGATTTTAGCTTTGCCCCCTTGGCCAGATGCTTTCGCAACAGGAGCTGATTCCTATTGATGTTGTGATGGAACTGAAGCAGTGGCAGCGGTCATGGGGATCCGGATCAAAGCATGATATGGTCATAGCTAACCAGGCAGAGTAATTGCTGGGGGATTAATGTACCATACTGGGATCCCCAAAGTCATGTTAGGAAGGACCAGCAAAGCAATGAAAGGGACATAAAATAATCTGGAAGGGGGGAATAAGAAAGGTATCTAGCCTGCAGGGTAATGTCCCAGCGGAATAGCTCCTGGATGGTTGAGACATGGAGGAACAGCTCCTGGTGAAAACATAAGAGAGGCTCCAATAAATGAAGGAGGTCCTGGGTGGGTGGATCCATATGACTTAGCTGAGATGGTAATAATAGAGAGTTGAGGAGCTGGTTGTTGATCAAAGGTATTGACCTCGTCAGAATCCATCATGAGGATCTGGTAATCACTATAACCAAAAGGTTGGGGGGATGGGTTGATTGACCTGGCTGAGGTTGAGAAAAAACAAATCCTTACTGAGGGAAAGGATTTGTGAGCATGGAAAGTTGAGATGGTGTAGGATTCTGAGGCGATTATTAACCTCTAGAAGCTACTTGAGCTTCCCACATTCGGCGCATCTGGGGTAAGAGAGGACACTCATGTGTATAATGGCCATGTACACTACAACATGCACAAGGCTTGTTCATATGAATAACCTTGTTCTTCTTGGGTTGGTCACCCTCTTGCTAGTTGTTGGTAGATGGGTTGGCTGCCCTCTTGCTAGGAGTGCTCAACTGTGCAAAAGGAGGGGGAATAGTTTGGTAGATGGGTTGGGGTCCTAGAAACATGTAGCTAGCAGGAGGGGCATAAATGTTGGAGGAAGTGGTTCCCCCTGCAGGTAGCCATAACTTTGTTGAGTATATGGAAAAGAGTGTGAAAGGGATCCAACGATACCATCGGTAGTGTGATATGCCATTAGTGCATTGGCACTTCAAGGACGAGGGAGGTCTGGAATACCAGTATAGACATAACCAGATTGTGCATAATTCAGATCATATCTTAGAGCAGTTTAGAGAGCTTCTTCCTTATTCTGAGTAAAATGGGACACAACATCTTTCTTGATGGGGGATAAAAGGCTCCTAAGGAACCAATCTAGATAGACATGGTCTTTGAAAGTTGGGGCATGATATGTGCTCATTTGACACCACTCTTGAACATGGTCAGAAAGGCGAGTGGCAGAGGATTGAAAGAATGTGGTTAATAGTTCAGTAACAATGTTGTATCAGAGAGGTAACTGGAAATATGAAAGGAACACTTTAGCAAGCGTCGTGAAAACAAAATGAGATGCAGAGGGATGGTCTACATACCATTTTGCAATGTCTCTAGTGAGCATGAAGAGATGAAGACAAATGGAGTCATCGGTTATGGATTTGGATGAAAACCACATGTGGAAGGATTGAACATGGTTGGTAGGATCCTCTCTAACATTACCCTCAAACTTTAGGATGTTGGAGGGAAGCTTAGTCGGCATAGAGGGCCAACCAACATCATGGTGTAAGGGGTCATTTATCAACTGGGTAAAATCTGGTAGAATTAACATAGCCATAAAGGGGAGCATGGAGGTTGTCGGAATGGTTCCTAAGATGGTTCCGCTTGATGTGACCACCAGGATAGAAACGAAGCCAACACCAGGTTAGGTTCCTGCACCATCTCTAGGTCTAGACATGGTGACGATATGCGGTGAAGGAGGCTTGAAATCAGTTGAGGAATCAGAAGGACCAGGAGAAGAGTCAGTATGGGGACTCAGAGGGCTATGAACTCGAACTTGACGAGGAGGGGTAATATCTCCAAGCAGAAACTGGGGGTGAAGGCCTACTAGTCTCTACAAAAAACGCATTGGTGGCGCAATGGTGGTAAGACACACATGACACAGAAATGGTGGAGGGAGATCAACAATATATCTTTGTCTCAATGTGGGGAGATAAACTTATTATGTTAAGTCTTGGCTTGGTGGCATAAACCAAGTGCCCTTCGCTTAAGGTGTGCAAGTGTATTAATTGATTAAGCCCAAATCGTGTTTGTAAAAAAAGAAAAAAACTTACTGAAAATAAACTGAAATAAATAACAGAAAATGAAAAACAAAACAATTAACTAAACCCCATGCAAAATGGGATTGCAAACACTGTACTCCTTGGTGGCTAAACTAATGGAAAATACACTGAAACAATCAAGAGATTGGAATGTCGGTGTGACTAGGATCAAGTGACATTAAGCTGCTGGAAAGTGGTGCAACAACAATAAAAAATCAGAGGGGAATATTATTGCAAAAAGATAGGGAGATGGGTGAAACACCTAGTGAAACCAATGGACCCCTAAGGTAAATGACCAAACAAGTTTAAATGTGAAACTATGGATGGTAGCAACCTATCTTAACAGATATGAAACATAAAGGTACAGATCCGGAAAATGTGGCTGAAAGCACTGTAGAAACTCAGGCTACTCACTCAGATAAACTCCTCCTAAAAAGGTGGAAGCATACTGGAAGCCCTAAGGGAGGCTAAATCTGACTTTGACAAGCAAATCAGAGTGGATCAAGGGCTAGGCAGAATGTGACAGAGGTCAGAAAACCCATCAAATAGCTCTCTGCAAAATCCAAAAACAGATCTGAGAAAAACCCTGAAACCCAAAAATCGCAGGTACTGACCTGTTTCTCTGTAGGGATCACACTTTTCAGGTTGTTTAATTCATTTTGGCCTCCAAATTGCACTTTTTGGGACAAAAAAGTGTGATTTTTTCTATGTGGATCTCGGTCGATAAATGTCAGAAAAAATGTCGCCTTTGTCATGGCTAGCTCCTGTGACCTACAGAAACACCAAAAAGCTTGCGGAAGTCAGAAATTTAATGGATCAAGGGTTAAAAAACTAGAAAAAATTAAGAGAATTGAAAAAGAAGAAACCCTAAGCTGAAAACCAAAGGTCACCCAGGTTTCTGGATTTGAAGTATAAAACCCAGCGAATTCGCCAAATTTGTTGTAGTGTTTTCTTCTCAATGATGTATGAAAAAAAACCCACTTAAGATTGTGTATGACAACCAATCTCAACAATATAAATGGTTGCTAAACATTGTAGATCTGCAACAACTGATAGGAACAAAACTTGCCAAAGTCCAGATCTATGCCAGAATCATAGTTAAACAACAAAAAGAAAGAGTAATAACTCCAACCATCCAATGGAAACCATATATGTAAAGAATAATTTTATTATAACACTTGTGAAGGGAACAAATAAATGTTACCAGTCCCCCTCTATGGAATGGGCTCTTGGCTATCCTCAAACATCTTCGTCTTGTGTAGAATCTCTCTCCTCTATAATATGAAAAGACAACAAAAATATGGTGGCGACAATGAAAATAATCAAAGTTACAACAGTGAGTGCAACAATGAAAATAATCAAAAGTGAATAATGAATGGAAAACCCTTCTATTTATAACAAAATATTGAGTTATCATCGAATAATGAACAATAATAAAATATTATTGATCCCATTCTTGGAATAACCACTAGGAATATTTGATTATATTTGTTTAGGAGGGAAAAAGTATTTAAACTTTTATTTAGAAATAATAAATAAATAAATGATTTATTTATCATTTCAAGGAATTAGTTAAGGAATAATATACAAATAAGGATTTATTTAATTATTCCTAAGGGATTTAGTCAAATTTAACAAAGTATAATAATTAATTAGTGATTAATTAATCATTCTTAGAGAAAAATAAGATAAATAATGATTTATTTGTTTATTTTTCATGATTGGGTCAAATATGACAAGCAATAATATTTAAACAATGGTTTAATTAATTATTCCTAGAATAAAATTAAATAAATAGTGATTTATTTAATTATTCTTCATGTGTTTAACTATAAATTACTTAACAAAAGTGGTTTATTAAGTAATTTCTCACAATGAAAGTAATTTTACTATGGCAAAATTGGTTTTACATGGTGTACTTCGATCCATCTAGTAAATTAGGCTACATGATCAATTTTTTTGGTGATAAAACTACTCATATTTGACATATGTGAATCATTTATATGTGCTATATTTCTTTCATTAGCCTAACCCGATAATAGAAATTATTGTTTGATTTTTGTTCATTCACTTGTGTTTTTCTTTTTAAGGATTTGTTTTCCTAGTGTTGGTTTTTACATATGATCAATATTGGTATCATTTCTAACAAGAAGTCATATAAGCTTATAGTTGCATGTCATTTTTTGACTATACATCAAATCATTGCAAAAAATATAATGCAAAGGGAAACTTCATTCTTCAATTTAGAACCCAAAAGTTCTTCAAGTTTAAAGAGGTACTTAAGTATTTTGTTAGATGAACAATGTCATTGTAAACCATGTTTAAATTTTTCTTTCTCAATTTTTTGAAATATAGGAATTTCTTTACTTTTTTGCATGCTAATTCTTGCCAACTTAGCATTTTCTTTCTCCTTGATTAAGTGGGAATTTATATATGTTTGATTTCTAGACCGTTGAAGATTAGTAAAGTAATTTTTCCATTTTTCTTAATTATATACTTTTCCTCTCTTTTTATTTTTTCAATGCCTTTTGAAGGTCTTTTGTACTTGTGTATTTTCCATTTCATATTAAGTATGATTGTTGAGTTTGGTCCCTGCGTGTTAGAGTAAAAATATTTCCATATATTTTGAGGCTATATGACATTTCATGTCCCTAATTTGATGTGTGTGTTATCATTTCAAATCTAGGAGTAATTATTTTTATGCCTTAATCAATTCCTTTATCCTTTTTGTTTTCAGAGAACTTGGTTCTCTCTCACATGGCATGCCTACTCCCTTAAACATCATAGGATTCATTCACTCTATTTTATGTATATTTTGTTTCCAAATTGTTAAAAGCTTGGGCAGTTAATTTTCTGTTTTTCTTAATTCTATTGGCTAATTTTTGTTATTTTCGTTAATTTACATAATTTTATTTATTTAATTTGAGTGGATTTTGAAGATAATTTTTCATCTATGTACATTCATGTTCATTGAGAATATGTTTATCAATTTTTGTCCTTGTCGATCTCAATAAAATTATTGTTATTTATTTAGAGGCTATATGCCTTTTAATGCCCCTAATTTGATGTGTTATGTTTTGAGGACTACAAGTAATATTTTTATTACCTAACCAACATCTTCAGTTTTTTGTTTTCACAAACTTGGTTCTCCTTGACATGGCATCCCTACTTTTTTTTACGTATTGTGATTGACGATACATTATTAATAACGACCCTGACCTTTTATACTAGCTACTATACGTAAGTTTCTTCGATAGTTGATTTTGGCTAGCTAATGTACTAATTGTATATACAATCTTTGTTGTCAACACATCCATTCCTAAACCAAACGAACATGGCTAGGCCTTATATCTCATGAATGAGATGACGACAAAGAGGGATTACTCATAGTCTCATGAATGTTTAGCTACTCCACATCTTTGTTCTTTGAGGGCTTATTTCCATTCCCTTACTTCCTTGAAATAATTAGTTGGTGTTAATCATGTAAAACCTACTTGTTTATAGATTATTTAGGGTCATGGATGCAAGTTTAATTACCATCAACATTCATAGAGATATGTTTTAACTACTCCTTTATGCCTATTATCACCCAAAATGAGCCCTAGATGAGCAAACTAGGAATGGAAGATCTATTACCTCTTGATCTCCTCTCACTTTCGATAGGTTCATTCAAAGTTTCCAACACATAGGGGGATCCTTTGGCATTTCTTGTAGTCTATTAATTGAGTCATGGAAAGAAAATCAAACCAAAAAGTAGATAAATATCACAAGCCACAAATCATTACTAGCTTGGGATGCACCCTGGAAACAAGTTCCTGCCATTGGGTTTTGCAGTTAGATGATGACTAAAGGAAATTCTTGTTGGCCAATGGATAAATATGATGATGCATTTTCACTAAATAAATATCATGGGATCGACATGCCACAATCCCTATTGAAAATGTGGGAAACACAACCCTATCTTGTCCACTCAAAATAGGCACCTTCCAATTTCTCTCTAAAATAAGATTAATATATGAATATCATGTTATTTAGGATCATGTGATAATATGGCTAATGTAACAATATAGCTAATTATTAACTATATGCCATTGTGCATCCTAGATTTAAGGTTTCCATGCCTCTTTATCAACTTTGATTCAAACCTTTTCATGTGAACATGATAATTGGCTAGAAACAAGAAACATTGTAATTGGTTTCCAACCATTGAACATCACTTTGGTTACCTGGCTTGCATGACATGTGTTAGTTCCAATCTTCGCAGTCTATCACTAGGGATCAAAATGGGCTCTTACTATGTTTGGTTTTAAGAGATTTTTTGCACATGAGTTTTAGTGCAAATCATATCCTAAGTATTTTCATCAAAAGGATATTAGAAGAATCTTTCCAATGGTATATCACACTCTTGTAACCGGCACCCGGATTAGAAGATATGATCAAAATGAATGATTGATTCTTGGTTATGCATGCTTTGAGGTTAGTTGCTACACAGAGGGACAAGTTTACTACAAAATTAGTTTGGACATGAATTTTACAAAAGTGAAAGAGGTTTTTGTCCATCACATACAAAATAAAAAAAACCTCCTTCTGTTTATGCACAGGTGCTACTATGTGGGAGATATGCAATGATATTTAGAGCCTACATTAAAACAAAACAATTTTTTCATTTATTTTACTATTTTAGTCATTTTAGTGTGGTGCCATTTTACAATAGATGGAAAGTAATTTTTAGAATCACAAGGAGGTTTTCGTTAACCACGAGCCATATAAAAAATACCTCGTTCAATTTATTCACATGTGTTGTGAAGTGGAATATTTGACAAGATCTTTGCAACTTATTTTTACAGATTTAAATTTTTAATGATTTTCTGTTTTAGAGATGATTTTGTGGCATAGTTTCCGAGCAACAAAAAATTTTGAGAGTTTTTTCTCAAAAATTACCTTATCTACAAAATCTCTTTGAGTTTTGCAACAGGTGCTACAGTTCAGGAGATACGAGTTCATCTTTAACACCTATTTTCAGAAATTCGGTCCAAGTTTATTGAAACTAACTCTACTTTGAAGAAGATGGTTGAGCTCAGTTCCCTTAGTATAGGGATGAGCTAAATGTATATATTTTATGAATTTCAGAGTGTAATGGTTGGATTTTAGCAGTAGAGAGGCTACTGGGCACTGTGTAAAATTTCCTGAATATCATTTTAATAAAGTAGTTTTTTGCCCTTTGGACCTGGGATCCATCATGGTGTTATTGTTCAATATGTTTTTTTTGTAATTCACTTACATATTTTATTTTTCTACCTTGTTACAACATTATCTAAGTGATATGTTAGGAATCCATCCCCTATGATGCTCCTTTTATGATGATTTTGCTATTAGATGTAGTGGTTGTCTTTGCAAAATTCATCCTTGGTTAGATGCTTTGTTGCGAAACCCTGTGTTTCTCGTTCATCTAAAGCTATTCCTAGAGATCCATCCCTATTTGATGCCTGTAGGGCAGCGGGATTTCTCCCCTATATTCTTCTCACATTTGCAATCTTCTATTTGGCTTAACATGGCACTTCATTTGCCCCTGGTTTATCAGCAGAAACTGGCATTGACTCCATGGCCCAATCATCCTTTGTATTGTTGTTTCGACCCAAAACCTTTCAAACAAATCCCCACACTCCATATCTAGCCTAAAATTTCATTTATTGCAGCCACATCTTGTTGGAAAAGAGAGATCCCTCTATGGTCTAGTAGGGCTAGATTCCAGATCAAAAGCTTGGTCTGTGGTTACCTTAGAGTTGCCTTTTCTCAACCTTAAGGTTCATTCTGAGTGCTAACATATTGGCACCATTTCTAGGGACAAGGTGACAAATATTATCCGCAAAAGATCATTCAAGTTGCGGATGGTGGACACTAGTCAGGCACATATGAAGGCTAAAACATTCACCTAGCAACTCCAACTCAATCCAGAGATTTCAGTGCTCACTAATCTGTTCATGCACTAAAATAAGATGGTAGGGTATGTGGAAAACCCTGTGTTTTGTGAAGTTTTAAAAGAAGTTAGAGATCAATTAGTGGATATTGAAATTGATGAATTAATTTTCATTATCGTGATTCAATGTTTAAGATCTCCGAAGTTTCCTCCTAAATCTAAAACTAGTTTCTTTGAGTTATTTGTTGAAAAATTTGAGAAGGAGATTCAGTGTTTAAATGATCAGATCCAATCATATGAATTCCGAGATCCCAAAAAGTTCTAGGAAACTCTCCCTCCTTTAAAACAAGAAACTATAGAGCTTCCCATGGATGTTTGCATTGACAATTTGCAGTTGGAGGTCTGTGTTGAGGAGTTAGGGAAGCAAACAAAGTCTGGCTTCTTCGATCGTATTGTAGTGTACATGGAATTTTTTTTTAGTTTGAATGATAGATCAGATTGTCTTTTACACAACCAAACTCATTATGTGCATGTATGGCTATCAGCCTTTCCAGTTGTGTTCTGGTTGAAGCACTTCCAAGTAGCATCCTTGTCACAATTACTTGATTGGTTGATTTGGCATTACAATATCACTTGATCTATTGATTTTGTTGAAAAGTAGGGTAGAGTTGTAAATAAATAAGCTGCCCAAGGCAACATTTCAGTTTCTGGTATTTGTTTATGTACAAGTTGCAGTATTTGTATGTTTTATGGATTGGTATAAGTTGTTTTGGGTTTGGAGCTGTTTGAGTGTATTTCCCAATGGATGAGGCACTTGGTAAATGGTGTTCTTGACACCTCCAAGGAGATACCATCCCCAGTGAGGCCAATATTAGTTCCAGTCTTCGCAGCCTATCACCAGGGACCAAAATGGGCTCTTACTATGTCTGGTTTTCAGATATGTTTTGTACATGAGTTTCAATGAAAATCATATCGTAAGTATTTTCATCAAAAGGATCTCAAAAAAATATTTCCAATGGTATATCAGACTCCCGTAACTAGCTCCCGGATCATAAGATATGATCAAAATGAATGATTGATTCTTGGTTATGCATGTTTTGAGGTCAGTGGCTGCACACAAGGATAATTTTACTACAAAATCAGTTTGGACAGGAATTTTACAAAAGTGAAAGAGGTTTTTGTCCACCACATACCAAATAACAAAAACCTCGTTCAGTTTATGCACAGGTGCTATTATGTGGGAGATATGTAGTGATATTTGGAGCCTACATTAAAACAAAACAAAATTTTCATTTATTTTATTGTTTTAGTCATTTTAATGCAGTGCCATTTTACAACAGATGGAAAGTAATTTTGAGAAACCCAAGGAGGATTTTGTTAACCATAAGACATATAATAAAAAAATCTTTCAGTTTATTCACATGTGTTGTTAAGTGGAATAGTTGACTAGATCTTTACAACTTATTTTTACAGATTTAAATTTTTAATGATTTTCTGTTTTAGAGATGATTTTGTGGCACAAATTCTGAGCAACTTGAAACAAATTTCAAAATTTTGAGAGATATTTTTCTAAAAAATGACCTTATCTACAAAAGCCTCTTTCAGTTTTGTAACAGGCGCTATGGTTCAGGAGATATGAGTTCATATTTAACACCTATTTTCAAAAATTCGGTCCAAGTTTAATGTAACTAATTCTATTTTGAAGAAGATGGTTGAGTTCAATTCCCTTAGTACAGGGATGAGCTTAATGTATATATTTTATGAATTTCAGAGTGTAATGATTGGATTTTGGCAACAGAGAGGCTACTTGGCACCGTGTAAAATTTCCTGAATATCATTTTAATAAAGAAGTTTTCTTCCCTTTGGAACTGGGATCAATCACGATGTTATTATTTAGTATGTTTTTCCTGTAATTCACTTACATATTTTGTTTTTCTACCTTGTTACAACATTATCTAAGTGATATATTAGGAATCCATCCCCTATGATGCTCCTTTCATGATGATTTTGTTGTTAGATGTAGTGGTTGTCTTTGCAGAATTCATCCTTGGTTAGATGCTCTGTTGAGAAACCCTGTGTTTCTCATTCGTCGAAAGCTACTCCTATAGATCCATCCCTATTTGATGCCTGCAGGGCAGCGAGATTTTTCCCCTCTATTCTTCTCACATTTGCAATCTTCGATCTGGCTAAACATTGCACTTAATTTGCCCCAAGTTTGCCAGTAAGAACTGGCATTGACTCCATAGACCAATCATCCTTTCTCTTATTGTTTCAACCCAAAACCTTTCAAACAAATCCCCACACTCCATAGCTAGCCTAAAATTTCATTTATTGCAGCCACATTTTGTTGGCAAAGAGAGACCCCTCTCTTGTATGGTAGGGCTAGATGCCAGATCAAAAGCTTGGTTTGTGGTTACCTCAGAGTTGCCTTTTCTCAGCCTTAAGGTTCATTCTGAGTGCTAACAAGAAGGAAATACAAGATTTTAATGGTAAGATGAATTTTTTACTTAGATTCATACCCAATCTAGCTGAGCATCTAAGAGAAATAACTAACATGTTAAAAAAGGACAGCGTGGTAAAATGGACAGAGGATGCAATGAAGTCATTTAATCTGGTAAAGTATGCTTTATCTACAACCCTAGTCTTGATTAGTCCCGATTATACGCAAGATTTCATCATATTTTCATTTGCATCCGAGCATAACATGGCTACAATATTGATGCAAAAGAAATATCAACTGGAGAAGCCCATTGACTTTTTCAGCAAGACCATTAGAGTTGCTACCTTGCAGTACAATATAATTGAAAAATAGGCTCTTGCTCTTGCCAAAGCTTTGAAGGATTTTAGAGTGTATATTTTGCACTCACACATCATAGAATAAATTCCAAATGCAACAATAAAGGATGTGCTGATACAAACTGATCCAGAAGGAAGGCGAGGAAAATGGATTGCAATAATGTTAGAATATGATCTGGAGATTAAACCTACAAAGTTGATCAAAAGA
>APFE030545005.1:0-11646 GCA_000404065.3 Pinus taeda | reverse complement strand
AACCAGCTAGGGCGATGGTAGCTTATCTCTGAGAAGAGATGTGCGGCTACATGCCTCTGAACTGTTCCGAACTGTGTTACAATGAGGCTCGAAGGCCTATTTATTGTTGAGAAACAATGGAAAACCCTTCACATTCCAAAACCTAACCCAAGAAGATGAAACACCAAATTGTGGGCCCCGTTTTGGGTAAATTGGTACATCAATTTCCCGGGGTCGTAACTTTGGCATACGATCTCCGTTTGACGCGTATGATAGCTTGTTAGAAAGATCTATGCGAGAACTACCACTTTAAAAAGGGAAACATCGGTCCATGGACCCATGTTTCCCCCAGGTTTCTCAAAAAACATCGTTTAGGGCCTCAAAATGGCTCCGGAAGTTCAGGACCCGAAAAAACTGCTAAAAATAGTAAACTGTGCTACAATTTAGGAAACTGAAAAAGCTAAAAGAGACAATTGTGGGGGTCCAAATGGGATAGGTGGGTGGCCACCAACATCCACCTGGATCATTCATGTCCCAACCCAGCACCACTGAGCATGCTTCTTGCCTTTTCCATAAATGTTTTGTTCATTCTTTTTGCAACTCCATTTTTCTGAGGTGTATATGGAGTAATCTTTTGTCGTGCTATACCACACTTCTTACAGAATTCTTGAAATTCCTTACTGCAAAACTCTCCACCAGAGCCTTAAATTCTTTAAACCTTTCAAAGACTTCAAATTTATTTTTAAGGAAATATATCCATGTATTCCTTGAGAATTCATCTATAAATGATACATAGTACACAGACTTACCTAGTGATGGAACCTTCATAGGTCCAAACACATCACTGTGCACAAGCTCTAATATTTGTTTTGCCCTCTTACCACCAGAGGGGAAACTCACCCGATTCTGCTTCCCATATACACAATTTCACAGAAATCAAAATTCAGAGAGCTATTACTCATACCTTCTACCATACCTTTACCATGAAGTATTCGAAGGCCCTTCTCTCCAATATGTCCAAGCCTTTGATGCCACAACATGGTCTTCTCTCCAGAGACCAGTAGATTTTTTGCTCCATTTTCAGGAACCATAGAACTATTGCACCCGTCAACAACAGTGCTACCTTGCAGCTTGTACAGAGTTCCAATCCGAACTCCCCGCATCAATACCAGTGCTCCTCGAACCATCTTGCAGGTATCCTTCTCGAACACTATCTTTACACCTGCATCATCAAACTTGCTTACAGAAATTAGATTTCTAGCCAATGCAGGAGTATGCAGAACACCTGGAAGGGTTCTAACCCTTCCACCTTGCAACTTCAACTTTACTTTTCCACGACCAATGATTCTAGCCTTCCTATCATCTCCTGAGAAGACATCACCACCATCGTATTTCTCATACTCGCAGAACCACTCTCTATGGGGAGTGAAGTGAAAGGATGCACTTGAGTCAATCAACCATGCCTCATGTTCTACATGTGTACTTGAAGAAGCCAAGTACACATCCCCACCTTCATTTGAGGTGGTTTTCACCTTTGCAAAAGGAGCATCATCAGATCCCTTTCCTTTATCAGGAGCTTTAAATTTACAATCCATTTTGTAGTTCCCTTCCTTTCCGCATTTCCAGCACACCACCTTTACAGGTTTTCTTAGAGATTTAGATCTCCCTCTAGATTTAGATCTCCCACTTGACTTTTTTTTTTTTGTTCTGGGACCATCCTTGTACAGACAAGGCATCACCATTCTGGCTCTCCATGTTTTTCCGTCTCATCTCCTCCATCTGCAAGGCTGAGACTATTTCATCAAAGTACAAGGTAGTTGCATTGCTACCTATTGCAATAACCAGACTATCCCACGAAGCTGGTAGAGAACACAACAAACTGATGCACTTATCTTCATCTAAAATTTTAATATCAATAGATGCTAACTGACTTACCACAGTATTAAATGTGTTCAGATGCTCTATCACCGAGTCTCCATCTTTCATTCTTAGGTTATACAATTTTTTCTGTAAGAACAGTTTATTCACAAGAGACTTAGATTGGTACAAAGTCCCTAACTTGTCCCACAAAGCCTTCAATGTAGCTTCCCTTGATACATTAAGCAATATTGAATCTGAGACACACAATTGTATTGTGCTTTTTGCCTTCTGATCCAACTTCTTCCATTCTTCATCGGACACTCTCATTGGTTTAGTACACGAATCTACTGCAATCCACTGATCTTTATCCACCAACAGATCCTCCATCTTGATTTTCCACAACTCAAAACTCTGACCATTAAATTTCTGGATCTCTATCTTTCCACTGCTCACCATCTTCTTTCACCACCAGAATCGATCTCGCAGATCTCCCACTGAACAGGGTCTACCACAGGCCCGAGCAAAACCCCTCAGCAACAAAGGCGTCCCCTTGAAGCCAAAATAGCTCTAATACCAAATGTAGGTTTTAACCGTAATATGCAAAAATTATCTGCATACAAATTCTAAAACACAGAAAATAAACAATGCGAGAGCATAACACATAAAACACATATACATAGAGATTTTCCCCTGGATCCCAAAACCAGGACTACCCGCGTGATTTTTCATTATATTCCTTTTAATGTTACAATACATATATATACATGTTGAAGCATCCAATACCATGCACCGAAAACCATCGCGTCCAAAACCATGGACTGAAAACCATAGGTAGGTTCGCCCAACCTAATATAGGGTCCAAAACAATTTTTCCCGGGGCGCTGCCTCGGACCCCGTAGAGGGGGGCTACCCACCCCCCTCAAACCCTCCCATGACCACCCCGCTGCACAATCTATGCAACGAAGGGGGGGCTCCACCACCCCTCTAACCCCCTGGTTCACTACGTAGGTTAGTCATGGAAAGAATATAACACAACGCAACACCTATAGCGTTTAGCAGTCTGTGGAGCTTCGCAGACTTCAAGGCAGATATGCACAATGTGCATATCAAGGCGCACAAGGATCTAGCGGAGAACTGGACCAAGCTTCCTTTCATCGAAATTGATGATGCCATCTTCTCCATCCTCGACTCATGGCCTCTCGAGCGGCACGCCTCGAATCTAGCAGAAAGGGATAGATTAGTAGCATAGAAGCAGAAGGAGGCAACCAAGTTGTGTGTGACCAAATTGGCCCAACAGAGGCACAATGAACAAGCGTCCGTCGAGGTAAGGGCCATTTGCAAAGCAGCAAAGGCAACCACAGAACGGGTAAAGGTCGTCGAAATAGCGACAGCAGCACAAACAACAGGGGCCACTGCAACACAGGAGGAAGGGGCCCAAAAATGTCTACAAGATAGGGACTAGATAAAACAGAAGGCGTGGACCCGAGCATGACATCCACACAACTGAAACAGTCGCATGTTGTGGAGCGGTCGGGTCCGCGAAACAAGGCCAAGGCTTCCAAATTGGATAGCGAGCCAATTACATTGACATAGGGTGACTTCTATGACATCGACAACACAGTTCGTGATGTCACCCGGGAAGCACTCCAAGAAGCAATGATGGAGCAAAAAAATGTGTTGGGGATCCTACGAGCATAGCTACAAGAACTTTAGGTGTGACCCTCATAGGAAGGAGCAGTATCCGCCTATGGAGCCACAAGTACATCAGCAGAGTAGCTGTTGCACACAAAAATGGCCAACACCATAGTGCTACCGAACGGAGCACTCACAACAGAAAGTGAGGAGGATAGAGTCGCGGTGGGCAAGATCAAGGGACTTGGCCTAAACTTGGCTACCCTTCCACAGGATAAATTATATCAGCTGCAGGATGGAGCAACTCAGAACTCTACGCTATGGAAGGATGCAGTGTAAAGATGCTCAGCGAACAAAAGATGAACATTGAGCAGCTTAGTCTACAACACGATGAAGTGCTTGCGCAGAATCAACAGATAGAGCAAATGGTAGAGGAAGCATGTCACCACGTTCTAGAGGTAGAAATCATGACATACCTACCAGATTGAGTATGAATCCACAAATTAGCCAGTGGATTCCATGAGGCAAAGGAGGAAGCAATGAGTTTACAATTGGACCTCAACCTTTAGATTTCCGAACTGCGATTAAAGGAGCAGTCCTCTACACCCCTGTAAGTTAGGGAACAATGCACTGGCACTATTCAGAAAGGGCTGGGGGAAATACGATAGGTAGTATAGAACTACACCACTATGTTGGAAGAATCATTCACAGTCCTCATTTCATTACAGAAGGACCCCAACATATAGCACCTGGAAACAGAGGCACAGGAATTTCAAGTGCAATATGAAAGTGTGCGTGGAAAGGCATAGATAATTGTCCTGACCCAGTGGCTTGTAAAGTTACAGCAGGAAAAGGGGTTGAAGGAATAGGTGGATGTCGTGCAGTAAAAGAGGCAGTCCTTAAAGCACGCGTCCAACCTTGGATTAATGAGGCCTTCCTCATCACTGCAGACATTGAAGGAAAGCTCAAAAAAATGAAAACAATGCATGCCTGAAGATAGGGATTTGCCCCTGACAGCAAGCATTCGGCCGAGAGAATGGAGCAGATCCAGCAGACTACAGATTAGTGCATCGTGGACCTCCGGGAAGTGTAGGAACAGCTGGAGGGGCTCTGTGCCAAGATCGTTGCACTAGTAGAGTGACTCGAGATGAGTCACGATGATTGTGTTGGGGGCTTGTTGGGCATGGAATCCCCCCACAGTAGGTTTTTGGGACTCAAAGCCCAAGTTTTGGTCAAAGATGTTGAAAAACTCCATGAATTGCAGGCGCAGAGTATGAAGTGTACAATTGAGTCGTAGGGTTGTCCACCCTAAACGTTGTATTGTAAATTAGTGAAAAGTCGGCCTACCCATGGTCTGTGAACCATGGGATTGTATAAATAGAGTGAGGCTCTAAGTCGTAAAGTAAGTTAAGAGGGGACGAATAGATGAATAGGGAAGGAATGGTTCGAGCTTAGAATATAGTTCTAAGTGTCTTGGATTGTAGTGGTAGGAAGAGGTTCTGCAGTTGAGTGCGCAGAGGCCTAGTAGAGTCGTAGTTGAGTGTGTGGACCCCTGCAGCTGAGTGAGCAGAGTGGTGTCGGGTTTGTAAGCAAGATTGAAGATTAATAAAAGAGAAGTTGATTTCTATTCTTCTGTATTTGTTGTGCATTATCTTCTTTATGTTTGTATTCAGTTATGTATTGCATGAACTGATATAATTGATAAATATGTTGTAATAACCATAAATCTTTCGCACACAAGTTAAGCAATTGGTTAATTAACAAGGATTGTGGGTATTAAATGGGTCGTGCCCTGAGTAGGGCTGCGCGGAAGCCGCACCGTAGGTTGTGAAGGGATAACAAGTGTGTGTCACGACAAGTCATACTGTAGACCTCCAAAAGCCCATCAGACATCGCTAGGGTGCAGAAACTTGGTTCTAGCAACCTCCCAAACTACTTCGGGTGAGACCTCAATTTGCGCTATGTGGAATGTTGCCGAAAGGGCCAGTAGTACTGGGATTTACTTGGCTAAATCACCTCTAAACCTGGGTCAGGCCCATACAAACCAACATGATTAGTGATCTTCATCATGCCCTTATCCAACCTTAGCTCTAATACCATGTTGAGAAATCTATAGGGAAATATATAGGATGATTTCTCTTTAGCTTGATAACTATTTTTGATGTCTTTATACTTTTTCTTACTTATTATATTCTTGTTGTATTATTATGTTATTATTATCATCAAACATCTACCAAAATAATAAGATCAATATTAAATAAGAATGTAGAATATAGGCTGCAATACAGGGCCAAAACCTCTCCACTTGAGAGGAAAACCCACAAATCACTTCTCTTCTTATAGATTCTTCAATTGACGAATTCGAAGAAAAATTGACCAAGATCAACACCCCTCTAATACCAAGTTTGAACTTCTTGATGATGTGGTTCCCTTTTCCAAGTCAAACCCAGTTAAATCTCTTCTAGTAACACAACGTCGACCCCAAACATTAGAATTTTGGCCTCTATTGTAGGTCTATAATTTTTGACCCATCTAGCAACAACTGCTTCCACATGTGTGAGATAATTAAGGACTTCCAAGGCTTCTTGAGACCTTTTCTTGAGTTTCTCCTTCTTTTAGGGATTGAGGATGACCTAATGATCCTTCCTTTGACCTTCTTTCTACACTTTCTCCAAGTTCAATCTTGCAGAAGTAAAACCCTAATCTAGCAACAGAAATCGTAGTCTCCTTCCTTCAAATGTGTGATGAGAGAGAGAGAGAGAGAGAAATAACCCAATCACTTAATATTCATCCTTATTCTTCCTTCTCTATCCCTTTCCCTCTTCTCATTCACTTTCTTAATAAGAGAATGAATTATTTCCATAGGAGGTTGAGTTCCCTCCTATATATAAGCTTCTGAGGTGGACGAAGTACCCCAAATTAGGCCGATTTCTAAGTTGGAAGGCTTAACTAGTATTGGAGTGTATTTTAACACTTTTAAATACAAAAATAATTATCTTACAAGTTACAATGTGCCTGATGGGGTCTTCATCATATGGTAGTGACTATTTTGACTTCTTGACATAAGACAAACCCTAGAAGCGCTCAATGGGTGCTTGAACTCTAAAATAAAAGACCTTGAGCATGAAACCCATGCTTCAAAAATAACAATAATAATTTTATTTTTATTTTCCAATATAAAAGACTCAAAAAGTACATTTCATATTTATGAAAACTAAACCTAGTTACACATTTTTCAATAGAAGGATCTCTAGGGAAGAGCTGAGTGGAACCCAACAATAAAAATAAAAACTCGGATGAAGCCTACTGTATGAATGAAGGGTAATTGAAGGTAGCAAGAAAGAGTATGACATCCAAGTGGGTTTCTTAGGTCCATGGGAATAAATGGACAATGATATGACAACCATGTGAATGGAAGGAAATCCCTTTGCTAGAAAAACTCTGGTGGGATGATGCCTCTCAGGTTTGTAGTAAGCAAGAAAAAACGAATTTGGGTGACAAATTCCTTGGCCAAATTAGGAATTGTTGCTCTAAATGTTATGCATGATTTGCATTAATGCATGAGGTTCCCTTAACCTTGATTTTATTTACATGTGTAAATATGTGTTATGATCATGAGCATGTTAATGAATAAATAAATGTATGTAATATCATTTTGATTGAAAAAGTGATTGTAATATATTATTTTGGTGAAAGAATGATTAATCATGCATATGAATTTAATGTATGAATAGATGGAACGTTTGATATTCCCAATTAGAGAATGGCATGTGATCTAAATCATGATGGGACAAGCCTGGACAACTAAAGGAACCACAAACCCAATATTTGGGCCATGGTTGCATGCGATAAAGCATGGGAAAGATGTTGAAGGTAGTATTTCCTTGGTTATGTGGGAAAATGTGGTGTAGTCTATAGATCCCTGGTAATGTGGGACAAGTAGACCACCTGGGATTGGGGGTTACCTGGGCTTGGGAAATGTGAATAGAAGAGAATACCAATGGGTGCTTACTGAGTTTGGAAACTGATCTAGTGCATGAGAATTAAAGGATCAAAGTGAAAATCAAATATAACCTCAGTATTCCATTTAATTTTATGAATTTTTAAATTATGAACATGGTTTGATATTCTACATTCTGATGATTGGTTCATGAGATAATGTAGTTTTTCTATGATGAAAAATAATTCATACTGCAAGGGTATCCTCATGGAGAAATCTACTCATGAGGGTATGTTTTAATTCTATTGCAATATTATTTATTATGAATCTCGTGAGAGAATTTATGTCATGATGTAGGCAAGAATTGGACTGCCTGGTTGGGGTAAGTGGAGCTGGTTGAGAAAGTTAAAACAACAACATCTTACGACTATAAAAGTGTACAACAATGTTGGGTGTTAGAGGTAGGAAACACTCTAAGAAAAGAAAAAGTGATTAAGTTGGACTAGGTGTAGCAAAAGCATCGGAAAATACAAAAGAGCCACTGAAGGATGGATAGTCAAATGAAGCTCATCCATTGAGTTTTTGGGAAAATCAATTTCATATATGAAATGTATTATACAAAGCTATGTATAAAAAGCTCCAAACAATTATATGCTTGGTTTAAAGTGTGATTTCCATTTTGGTTTAGTTATAGAGAACTGAGGAGAGTGTTCCTCCAAGGGGGTGTGGTTTGTGACAACCCCTAGATAATTCCCCTATCGTAAACATTTAACCATTTTATTACAATTAAAAGGCTGAGAAAATGGTACATGGATTCCAAGTTTAGGGAGGGATATTTATTGAGAATGACTTTTTTTTATTAATTCCAATTTTGGAGAACTGACTATATTGCCTTAATGGACTAGTTGCACATTAAATATAACTAGAAAATGAGTGGACAGGAATAGTTAGAGGCCAAAAATTTTGAAATTTTACAGTATTATGAGAGACCATGTCCAAAGGAGAATGGTGTGGAAGTAAGGGAACTAGCGTGTAGTAGACAAGATGGTTCAGGACAGGAAGATGCAATGCAGAAAGGCACTGTGTGTAGTTTAGAGTAGTGCTAAATAGACCACGAGGCATGCATGGTAGATCTTGGCAGTTAATATCTGAAGGCATCTATTGAAGGTGGGAAGGATTTTCATGATGAGGGCCATGTGATATATTTGTAGGAAGATGAAAGTTTCTGAAGTGGAGGAAAGACTTTTGTAAGGTACTCCAAGCCAGGACCAACTGTTATTTGGAGAGCTTGGGACAATTGGAGAAGGTTGTAAAAAATTATCATAGTTGTTAAGCCAACATGGAGATTCGCTAAACTAGACAAGGATCAAATGTATGATGATAGAGGAACCACCAAGGGATGATAAGAAGGATTGGCTCCTCCAATTCGGGGTTTGTGAGTTAGTTGGAGAATCACTAGTGTTGTGTTTTTCCAGTGCAGTTGCTAGTTGATTTCTTGTTGCTTTGTTCTTAGTTTAGTATGTTATTTTTTGTTTATTCATCTCACCCGTGGATGGAGTCTGTGTATTGAATTTATTCTTAGGTTGATAATCTTTCCAGAGTCATTGATACTCTACAATGTAGAAGAATGTAATGTTTTATGCTTTACCCTGTTAGGACTGTGAATCGGTTTGAAAGACTCTCTACTGTAGCATGTTGCACACTTTCCAATTATGAAGTAATGAAGAATGAATGGATTTCCCCCTATATTTTCTCATGAATGTTTGTATTGTTTTACTATTACTATCATTTGAAGCTGGTAATGTTACATATAATTCTATAATGACTTGCGAATCATGGTAGGTTGGCATGACTATCGTGTTCTTGTAGTGTCAATATTATGGACATCAAATAAGAAATAAAGTAGTTAGAATAGAGTTATGTAAAATATTTCACGACATAGCAGTTTACTATAGTTGTTATACTTATTTTGTTAGATAACATGACTTCTACATAATTGAGTTATACAATCACTTCCTCACTCACAACAATTCCATATGACTACAGAAACCAGGATGAGTCGAGGTAAGTCGACTAGGATGAGTTGGCAGGGTCAGTCATTAAGCAAAGTCGACCAAAATGAGTTGTTAGGGATGGTCACTGAGCAAAGTTGACCAGAATGAGTCAACAAGGTCAATCATTGAGAAAAGTCAACTAGGATAGGTTGGTAGGGCTAGTCATTGAGCGGAATCAACCAAAATGAGTCGATAGGGTTGGTCATCGAGCGAAATTGACTAGGATGAGTCGGAAGGGAATTTACAATTAAACCTTTGATAGGCCACAACTTCTGTTTTCAAAACTCGATTAAGGAAAAAATTATATCTTTAGAAAGGTCTAGAAGAGATGAATGGTGAGGTTCTTTTAGGTTATGGAGAACTGGAAGAAAATTCGAAATTATTATACCCCATCTCCAAAACATAACAATATATGTAAGGTCAACATAGTAATCACATCCTACTACCTTGCTTTGGGTTAGGGTGGTAAGGGGGTGTGTTACAGGTGCAAAACATGTCGAGATGTTGGATGGTGAACCATTGGAAGGCTCTTTAAACCGGAGTTGGCTAAAACTATATAGAGACAAACAATCTTCCATGAAGCAGTGGATAGATTCATTGTCAATATTTACTTTGTATACAAATAAGTAGTAGCGGGGTTAATTTTGTGTTGCATTGCGAGATAGATCACCTTATTTTTTGTTGCTGAAATTGGTTTCCATATGTATACATATTGCACCAAGACTTTTGTTGCACAAGAAGGAAAGGGGTGATGTAGACATATCACAATAGGAGCATTGTATAGTGTTGTGGGCATGCCCCATGCAACAAGCCATGTGTCGCGACTTTAAACAGTTAGAGATGTGATAATAAATTGAAGTGATTAGTTACTATAGTAGTTCTAGGTGGCCATCGACAACCATATGAGGAGATTCTATTAGAGATTGTAAGGCTTTGATTGACCCGTGTTCACATCGACAACATATCAACTTATCATCCCTTCGAGTAATGGATCAATAGTTTGGAGCCCTTTTATGAAGTTGGACCTAACAATTTTGAGGTGAGGTGATATGATTACCATGCTTAGGCACATGCCCACCACCTCCTCCCTTTCTACCATAAAGTTTCATGGAAGGTTAGATCTAGGATTGATGATTCACGTCATGATGTAGTGAGATAGACTACCTATAACCATGTGATAGTAAGGTGTTGTAGCACAGAGAATTGTTTATGGAGGGTGAAGGGACAAAGTTATTCATTCATTGTGATGGTGAGAATGAAGCACATTTTTGTAGGAAGAGAGTTGAGGTTAATGGGGTGATGCAGTGTTATGCATCGTTGGAGGTTTAGGAAGATTGGAGTTGATTTATTATATAAGGAGATGTCAGGAGGTTTGATCAAGCATAGAGTGTTTTTTTAGGAGTATAATACATTGTTGGATAGTAGGAATGCTCTGAAAGATATTATTAATGGGGAGGTATAGTTGAGTCACATAATTTATCACAACAATGCTTATGGTGTGTATCTGTAAGAATAATTTGAATGGAAGTGTCAGAGTGGTCACTTGAGGGTCGACCACAACATCCAAAAGTCATTGACTTTACATGTGTTGATAGTTGGCATGTATATTTTTATGAAGAAACAAGGGCCTTAGCCTTTGTAGAGATTTTTGACATCGAAAGGAGCATCAATAGTCAATAGGCTGAGGTGTGACAAGGGAGGAGTACAATTCACTGAGAGAAGAGGCTCCCATAAACAATGGGAATGACAGAAGGGTTGAGTAGCTCAAGACGAGCCACATATGTGCATGAAAGTTTTGGAGTAGTTTTGGTTGTGCGTGAGCAGACAAAGGAAGTAGAAACAACATGCTAAAGCATTACATGGATGTGGAGCACACAACATTAGCATATAGTAGAAAATTGTATAGTTGGAAACAACATGGAAGCGAAGGAATGACTAGGTGGGAAATTGCCAAATTTGAAAATTTCAAATGCTTGCGCTTTGGGTTAGTCTAGTTTTAGTAACAACAGTTTATCCGGAATTATGCAAGAACACAAAAAAATATAGATATACAAATAAACATAGAGGTGCAGCAAAAATAAAAATTCATTTCATTAACATCAAAGAACTGAAATATGCTTACCTACAAAAATGGAAATAAACTAGCTGAGGTGATGTTAGTTTACCTCTAAGAAGAGATGT
>APFE030545000.1:0-10682 GCA_000404065.3 Pinus taeda | reverse complement strand
ATACCTGATGACTAAATGAAACTGTTGTAGAAAACCCATCCATCTGTAATGTCTTGATTGTTGCAACTTAGTTTGGGAGTGTAGGTATTGAAGTGGCTAATGATCAGTATGTATTACTATTTCCTTGCCCATTAAGAATGATTCCACTTTTTCACACTCTGAACTAATGCATACAATTCTTTATCATAGGTAGGATAGTTAACTACTGCATGATTAAAAGTCTCAGAATGATAACATATGGGTTTACCATGTTGTGTCAACACTGCTCCCATGGCATAGTCACTGGCATCAGTTTTGATCTCAAATGGTCTTTGTAAAATCTCGTAGTGCTAGTACCAGTGTTGTACTAATTCTTTCTTTTAAGGTGTTGAAGGCTTTCTGCTATTTTCCTCCCCACTGAAACACCTTGTTCACTCCTGTCAAAGCATGTAAGGGAGCTGCAATTGAGGAAAATTTTGAAATGAACTTCCTCCATTATTGTGCTTCTCCTAAGAAGCCTCTCACTTTTGTAGTAGACTTGGGTTTAGGCCAGTTCATGATGAATGCCACTTTACAGGGATCTATTTTCAATTCACCTCCCCCTACTATATGACCCAAATAATTTAGAGAGGTTTTTCCAAATTCACATTTGGAGAGTTTAACATAAATTTTTTCTCTTCTCAAAACATCTAATGTATGTTTAACATTCTTTAAATGTTCTTCCCATGTTTTACTAAAAATCAGAATGTCATCCAGATACACAATAACAAAATCATCAAGAAAAGGTCTGAGTACATCATTCATTAATCTCATGAAAGTAGCAAGAGCATTAGTTAGGCCAAAAAGCATAACCAACCATTCATACAATCCTTGCTTTGTTTTGAAAGCAGTCTTCCATGCATCTTTCTCTGCAACTCTGACCTGATGGTATCCACTGTGCAAATCCAGCTTGGTGAAGTAAACATCTTCCTTCAATTGATTTTAAAAATCATCTATGTGAGGAAGAGGATAATGATTTTTGATTGTTATCTTATTCAGTGCTCGGTAATCAATGCACATTCTCCACGAGCCATCTTTCTTTTTCACCAGAACGATTGGTGACCCACATGGTGATGTGTTGGGCCTAATGAACCCTTTCTTGAGCAACTCCTACACCTGCTTCTTGATTTCAGCATTCTCTAAAGTAGATAACTTGTACATCCCAATGTTAGGCAAAGGAACATCTTGCAATGAAATAATATCATGTACTATTCCCTTTTTGGGTGGTAGACTTTTAGGTTCTTGAAACAAGACATCATACTCTGACAATATTTTTTATGTTAGCTTGTTGATCAGCATTACAACTCTCAAATATATTGGTCTTATCAGGTGTCTTTTCCTTTACAACCATCAGTAAGAACTGTTTGCATGAATTTATCATTCTTTTCATCTGTCCTGAGTTTATGAGAGTATAATTATTCTTGAGCTTGTGAGCTCTTACAAAGTATTTGATTCCATCTTTAATAAGTAGATACTTGTTCTCAAATATATAGAAAATAGCCTCTCTATCATACAAGTAAGGACTTCCTAAAGAAATTCCACATATATCCAAAGGAATTACATCTAACTCAACCTCATCTACAAATGTTGACCCAAAAGAAAACTTGACTTTGCACTGTCTAGTCACTTGTAGTTGTGCTTTATCATTCAACCAACCTAATGGGTATGGTTTCATATGAGGTGTAGTTGCTAATCCCAATTTCTTTACAATTTCTTCAGAAATTAGATTTACTTGTGAGCCACTATCAAACAAAGTATCAATCTTTTGATTTTTGGAAACAACTCGAATATGGAAAAGCTCATGTCTTTTTCTCTCGAGTTCTTCATCAATAACAGATTGAGCAGAATTTCTAGTAGATGCTTCAGAATTCTTAACTTTTATACCTGTAGCTACAATGATTGTTTCATCACCCAAGTCTGACCCCAAATCTCTCTGAATAGCTGCAACAGTCTTCTTCTTCTTGCCCTTGGACTTCTTAGGTCTCATCTCTAGATGCAGAATCCAGAAATGCTCATCATCATGCCCCTCCTTTTTACAGTGAGTGCATGAAGCTTTGCCTCTTTGTGCAGTGTTAGCCTTCCTTTCTTTCCACTTCTACTTTCTTTTCTCCTTGCTCTTGCTTACAGTGGGTTAGGATGTTCCCCCAACTTCTGGATTTCCATTCTTTCCTCTAGCTTCTTGATGAGTAGCTTGTACAGATACTTCATCTATACTAGTGGGATTAAATATGAGGATGGTATGCCTCATGTAGCTGTGTAGACCACCAATGTACTTCAAAAGAGTCTCTGGTGAGTCTAATGAGATACCCAACATCAATGCTCTCTTTCTAAATTCTTGAGTATACCCTTGTACACTTTACCCTTTCATCTACTGAAGATTTTGCCAACTCATCATGGTTTGCTACATGTAGGCCAATGGATAGAACTTCTTTTTTATTGCAGCAACAAATTCACTCTAGACAGAGATGGTCTTACCATGTCTTTTCATATCAGCTTGGGTTTTGCCTTCCCACCAAACCAAGGCAGTGCCTCCTAGGCGTAGGCTTGCTAGTTGAATCTTACTTTTGTCTGAGTCTATGTTCTGTACTCTGCAATACACATCAATTTGTCTAATCCAATTGTCCAACTTTTCAGCATTTAGCTCTCCATCATATATAGGAAAATCAAATTTGACATGTAGTTTAATCAAGGATGCTCTCTTATTATGCACATGGCTATTAGGAGGTGTAGGAAAGCTTTCTTCTTTCCCCTTTTCTTTGGATTGGTCATGGGAATGAGACTCATCTTCTTCTTTATCTCATTTAAAGCCCGACGAATCTTCATCCTTATGCTTTCTAAAGTCCCTATACATTTCTTCTACCATAAACTTTATAGCTAGGAAACTTTCTATGAATTGAGGGTTTGGCCCTATAGAACCTTCTTCTAACATTGTCTTCCAAGAATAGACTCTCCCAATTTCAGGATTAGTTTCCACCAACTCTCCTTATCCTAATTTGGGCTTTGATCTAGTGAGCATTCACAGCTAAACCAACACAAGCGTTTCTAACCTTACAGCCTAGAGCTCTGATACCACTTGATCTTATAATCACCCTATGAGTGACCTCACTTGAAGATTTATTAAACAAAAGGTATTACAGACTCATGTGCTGGTGTGTGTTCTGTGTTACTCAAGCAACGTATCGATCAGATTGCCAATACACAGACATTTAAATGGAAAGACAACAGAGAAATACTGTAAGAAACACAAAGACACAAACAACTTTTAATAAGGAGTTCACCCTATTCGCAAGGGCTATGTCTCCGGTCCAACTTCAGTGGTGGCCTTATTTTATTGTGTCTTACAGCAGAGAAATTATAATACAGAGACTCAATATGAGTTCTCCTAATAGCAGATTTTGCTTGGCAGGGTGGTTCTTGGATTC
This sequence comes from Pinus taeda, assembly GCA_000404065.3. Lineage (NCBI taxonomy): Eukaryota > Viridiplantae > Streptophyta > Pinopsida > Pinales > Pinaceae > Pinus > Pinus taeda. The sequence continues at coordinate 7,242 of APFE030545000.1, read as the reverse complement.
CCCAACCCACTCGGAGTACATAGACTCGTTCTCTTCCTACCAGCCTTGTGACCTTTGGTCTACAGTGGAAAGAGCCAATTGTGATGCTCAATCCAGATAGATTCCTCCATGGGAAGGCTTGAATCTTCAAGCTCTCTAGTGCTCGATGCTGCCTATGGTTAGCTCGGCCCTCTGTCTCCTCTGCTTGGCTTTACTGTTCTTTGTGTTCAGTCCTCCTCTCGGGGGGCACTGTTCACTGTCTCTCTTGGTCATTTGGACTCCTCTCCAAATCCCCCTTTTTCGACTGTCTCTGTTCATGGCTTTAACAATTCGATCCCTATGCCTATTCAGTTCCTCTCTCGTCCACGCTGATTCACCTTCTGCGGCAGCACTTGGAGTTCCCTGTTCGGCGTCAGCATGAACGCTCGGGAAGTGCCACGTGTCTCCATCTAACTGGTTCCAGCATGCTTCGTCGGTTCATTTCTTCAATTATGTCGTGGATACTTTCATTCTCCACCATGGCGGTCAAACAGATTCCAAATCCCTTTAAATCGCAGCTTAATTCCCTATTGATTGCACTTCTTTATATCGGGCACAACCTCAATTGTCTGATCTGGGCTCCTCCAAATCCAACGTCATATGCACGTCGAGCACGATTGACTTGCTTAACCGATAGCGCGCGATCATGGCGGTTTTTCTCTCACCTTTGCTGCCACGCGTCGATCACTGAGTGGGATCGCTGCTCTCCTCCAAAATCTCTTACCATTCAAGGGCGCCCCGATCGATACTGCTAGTTTTCTAGAGCGCGGGTCTTACCTTTGTCCTTTAGCACTTTTTGCTTCTCCGACCACGGTTCTCCAGCTCCCAACGTGACCGAGTGCTTAAGGCTCCCCCATTTTGCCCTGTTTGCCCAGCGCATCAAAATCTCCTCCTTTTCCCAATCCGGGGCTCCCAGGGGCTGTTTTGACCTCTTGCACAGTCTCCATGAGCCTCGTTTAGCGCGCTTTGACCGAGGTCCTCATCGTTCCATGTCGGCTACCATGGCCACTGGTTCATGGCATTTTTTGATCATTGTTTTGGAATTTTCAAGGATTTTTTCAACTCGATACAGTCAAGGTTCTTGACAATCTTTTGTGGATCCAATTTGGATCAACACAATAGAGAATTAGTGGGATGACTGGGTGTCGGGGTGACGAGGAGATGACTCAACCTGGAGATATTTTCATTGGCTCTTGGTTGCGATGGTTGACCCCACGAAAATATCATCATGTAAGGAAGAGCCCAATGGGTTGTTAGTGGTGCGCAAGTGAAAGAGTTGGGTAGCAGGCACCAAGACACATCGACACTAATGACAGAGTCACAACAAATGAGGATGAGGTTGGGCGGTCCCCACGGGACATGTCGACCTGGTAGCATGACCTCTGTGGGTGAATGAAGGGGCATACAAACAAGTGCTAGGATAGAGGGGGCTACAGGCTAAGTTCCCACATAGAGTTATATACAACAGGTAAGAACCTTGGGCGTAGAGGTTATAAAGAATTGTAGAGGCTCTTCAAGAAGCTAAGTGCCAACTCCTAGTCATTTCACATAGAAACACAACTAATAGTGTCGATTTGTTAGCGAAGAAATTTGGCCCTCGAATGGCTTAAATAGTCTAAACACCTAAAGCCTTAAACTGGTAGTCGCGGAGACTTGGTCCTATGGCAGGAAAGAAGAAAGGTGCCAACCCAAAAGGAGCTAAGGAAAATTTGGTGGAATTAGCAATGTTTTATGATAAAATTAAAAGTGATCGAGAGTATTATTTGGAAGCACAATTGGCATCAAATATTAAGAAAGCCTTGAGCCTATGAATGACAAACATGTGTGGATGAATGAATCAACAACTATATGATTAATAGAGACTTTAGTCTTTGAAATGAACAATCGATGACTTAGGTAAGTGACATCTTTGGCACTGTTTGGAAGTTAAGCCAAACATTAACAACAGTGCAGAATGCTAATAGAATGAACGAGTTGGAAGCTTGTTTAAAGTGACAATTATGGTAAAACTATTAGTTTAGAGGTAGTTATGGCAATCAACCCAAGTTTGGAAGTTCACAAAAACTAGCAAAAGCTTAGGTAAATTGTGTTAAAAAGCTGGAATAATAGAAACAACAATTTAAGTTAGATAATGAGCCCAGAATTGCAAATCAGAGAATGAGAACTTGAAGAGAATAATTAAAAAGACTAAATTAAATAGGAGAATGGAAAAATAAAGAAATTCATGTAGCAATATTTGAAGACCAAGATAACTAAAGTTGAATTCAAAATATTATTCTAGAATTCATTATAAGTAGAATTCGAGCAACAAGTTGATTTGTTGAAGTGGTGAGAAGCAACAAGTGGCTACCAGGGTTGGGGTGTTGAATGATAATTCAAGCAGCATATTGTGTAGTGTGCAACATAATTAAATAGAAATAAAGGGCTGCTAGTGGTTTCATAAGAGAGAGCAACAAAGTGCTGCAGGAGTAGGTGTTTTTAGTAATGAAAAATTATTGAAGTATTGGTGATTTGTTAAGCAAATATAGATTGTTGAAGCTATTTAAGGTGGCTTTGGTGAGCAATTACAGTAATAATAAATTTTTTTTTTGAGGTAAGTGGTCTCTTGGTTCTAGTATGAAAATGGATGAAAGATGAATCAACAAGATTAGCAAGTGGTAGCTCGCAAATCAAGGCTAGGATGTCCTTCTAATGGGTGATATTAAATCTTTGGGGGCAAGAGTCCTTTTCAGTAGAGACTGATAAACGAGCAGGGGAAAGAGTCCCTTTCAGTTGGTATTGGTAAAAAAGCATGGGCAACAATCCCTTTTAGTGGTAGTTGATAAATGCCCAGGGATTGAAGTTCCTTTCAATAGTAGCTGATAAACCTACAAGTGGTAGCTTTTGGGGTCATGATGTAATCAAGTTGAAGACTTGTAATAAAAATAATATTGGTGTCTTGTGTATATGTTGTTCATGTGATTGATGTTTATGATGTTATGAATAATTGTTAAAGTGATTGAAAAGTGAAATTTGTGAATAATTTTATAATTTGGCCACACTAGTGGTTCATCCCCCCTCTCAGTCGTGTCTTGGTTTCCATTGTTTCTAGCACCCATAACCCTTATATACACCTTCATTTCCATTTTCCAGACATCATTATAGTATCCCATGAGCTCCATTTTCCAAACCGTTAGTGCCATTGGGATCAGTTCACTTATGCTTCATCATGGAATCATCTCTACAATTTGCCAAAATTTTCCCTTTCAGACCCCTTTCTATGTTCAGGCTACTTATAAAGTTCATCTTGTTAATTTTCCTATTGTTTTTTTCTTATCTAGATCATGTCCATTCTATATTTCGATGATACTTTCACTTGGGGTGTTGGTTTCAAGCTTATAGGTCTCTTTGTTTCTCAACACATGACTTGGCCCCCTCAATAGTTGATGAAATTCTAAGGTATCATTCTCCACTAGAATGATAGGTTCCCCATGAAAAATTACATATCCTAACATCAATTCTCTTGAATTAGCCATAAGTCCCACCTTCTCAATTGCATTTACTACCACCTTCCCCTTGCATTTGGTAAACAACCACGTTGGTTGATAATTTCTTCACCAGCATGGATTGCTCCATTACGTAGTACCCTTCGAACTAACGACATCCATTGCAATTTTATCTTTTCCCAGGAACCATTCATTTGCATGACTTCCAGAATGGACTCATTTCTCTATCCTCATCTCATTGCTTTCCACCCTTCTCGGGCACTTATTACACCTTGATCACCATGAATTCACCACCACATTCTGCAGTTGGCCTCTCATACCTCCATCTTGTAGTATACCATCTGTGTGATACTTCCATTCCTTTACCTCACACCTAGACCAGCCAAAGGGCCCCCCACCTTCTATAGTTACTCTCTTACATCATCATGCAAGCCACCATATGTTTGGGGAACCCACTTCATGGTTGTACATCCAAAACCACTTTTAAATTGTTTTGGAATGTGTACAAAGTTTATTTTTTTAGAAAAAGATCCTCACCCATTAAATTTTTGTGTCTACTACCCACTGGTAGTTTCTAGTTGCACTTGGTTGGAGTGCACCTCACATACTGCACACTCAATTTCATCTTACATCATATCACCTTGATACTTCCCACCAGATTGTTATATTGCAACCACTTTTCATTGAAAATTATAACCATCATTTATTCTTCCCATAGATATCCTCTTAACTCCAAGGCCCTATCCCTTAGAGTTTTGTTTTGAGTGTGACCACTCACATTTACACTCCAACCTTGGGAAGTTCCCAATTTTTCTTATGCACTATTAACCTCAACCATTATTACTTTGATCTAAACAAATATATCAATACTTGTACCAATTTCACTTGGATCGCCTAGGACCCTCTTTATTTTAGATGGTTGTCACTTCTTTTCTGTCGACATTGCCACTCATTATCCATGTAACAATACCTTCGTTGTCCACCCCTATGGCCCAACCTTAGGTGAAAAAATGGTAAACATCATTTCCCATTTATTTTGTTAGTCCTTATGATGTTTGCCACCAACATATTTTCACATCAACTGTGTATCGTACTTTGTGATAGTTGCAATTTTTTCATCTGGTTGAAGACCCACACACTCAGATTGCACTCCCCTTAGCAATGCCTTTTGACTAATGCATGGGGACACCCATCACAATTTCTTTTTACAGATGCCCCAGAGGGTGAAATAAATTATCTTCTTCAAGATATATCACATCAACTTCTTCATCATTGATTTGAAAAGATTAATTTCTATGTACTTGTAATATGACAACCAAAGTCATGGTCACAAGCATGGAGCATTCTTGGTTTGCATAAACAAATTTTGTACATTTTTTTTATCAACATGGTGTTATTGAACCTATTCGTAATTATTTCCTCTATTCTCTCCTCATAAGACACTCTCTCTCCAGAAGTCAGTAGGACTCATCATCAGGAACAACAAAACACGATGTGTTTTAGCTATAAGTTTGCTCCTAACCTTATACATAAGGAGGGAACTATTATTATGGAAAAATAATGCAAAAATTTGTATAATTTAGATTATGCTCAACATAAAAAACAAGCATGTATAGGTATTTTAATTTCTATTGAAAGCATCATGTAACCCAAAAAGCTAATGTTCTCTAAATGTCCATTTAAAAGATCAAATCGGGCGGACTAGTAAAGCAATTTTTGTACTAGCTTTGTGGATATTTCTTTGATAGACTCATGGATCTGATCAAGTGAAAATTTATTAGTATGTGGCATACATCACAATGAAATTGAAAAAATTCTTTGATAAGTCAAGTTCAACTACTTGTTTTTGAGCCTCTCAAGCCTCAAATTGGGTAGTAACATTCTCTTACCAACATCCTATCTCATTAATGGATCAAGGAGGAGTCATGGATGATTCTGCATCTATAAATATAAGAAGGAGAGAAAAAATAAGGAGAAATTACTACATTTCTATGGTGCCAAAAAATTTCCCAAGTAATTAGCATTTCTTTTCCAAGAAGAATTGCCCATCTTGAGAGTTTTTCTACATGCTTCTTTGATAGAGAGGTGCTTGCAAAGGATTGGAGAATGGAATTTCCTTGTTGAGAAATAGAGAGCACCATTTATCCTATTGTTTCTTTCCAAGTTTCTTCAAAATCTACATATTATATCTCTACCAACAACTAATAAAGAGGATTCCTTTTCCATTCTCTTTGTCCAGTTTGTTTCTCGTTTTTTGTGTTTTTCTTTCATGGTCCAAGTTTCACAATCCATGCTTTGTTTTACCATAGTTAACATTTCATTTGTGTTATATGTAAAACTATTAACATTTCTTATTGTGGGAATCCTCGTGGGTAATAACCAACCTGTAAGGAAGAAAGGAATCTTTGACAACATTGCTCTAAATTCCCTACTACAGTGAGGACTAGTGCAAAGTAGAGGTAGTGTTCTAGATCCTTAAATGCTTTCTGTTATGACCCATACCAAGATTTTTTTTCTTTATCTCAACCCTTTGTGATTTGAATTAAGGTACAAGTAATATGAGAGAACTTGAACATGAACCTTCAATAGAAGTTAGCAAGGCCCAAGAAGACATAGAGCTCTCTTAGAGTCATTAAGGCTAGCCAATTTTGAATGGTTTGGGTCTTAGTTGGGTCCACATACACTCCATGTTCATCCATGATGTATCAAGACATGGAATTATTTGCATGCCAAATGAGCATTTATCTTGAATGACATACAACTTGTGTTGTTACAATGTGCTTAAGATATACCAGATGTGTTATGAATGTCATGATCAGGTTTTGCTAAAAATGAGAATGCCATCTAAATATAAAACCACAAAAGAGTTTGTGAATATTTCTAGGATATCATCCATAATCCTGATGAATATTGTTGGAGCATTAATTAAAAAAAAGGGCATTACTAACCACTCATAAATGTCTTCTTTATATATCAATTTGTACAAGTGGAACCTAGTGGTAGCTTGATTTTAGATAAATATTAATAAATAAATTGACACCCTTAAGTTGATTAAGAATATTGTTAATACATGGGATTGAGTATCTATTCTTGACAATAATTTTTTTAGGGCTCCATAATCAATACAATGTCTCCATGTGCCATCCTTCTTCTACACCAAAAAAATTGGACCCTCACAAAATGAGGAGCTCAGTCAGATATGGCCCTTTTGGATGATCCCATGAATCTAACACTTCATATCTTAATTCTCTAGAGCATCTATATATTGGGCCATGAGGTAAATGATTACTAGGTTAATTTGATTGTTTGATATAGCAGTGCAAAGGCAACCCCATAGGTGGAGCACATATATCTTTATATGTATCTTAAATCTTGTTCATATATGTTTTTTTGTGTAGAGAGGCCCCATGCTAAGTGTGGAGCGCTTGGAAGGTATGCTTTTTGAATAATAATCTAGTGGTTTTCTAATAAGTTTCCTAATCTTTTCTGCATTATAAGTCTAAAGAATAAAAGGGTTTTGATAAATTATGTGAAAATGGACAAATGAAGCTCAATCACCAATAATCGATGTTTTCTATGCAGAAGGACGCGGAAACAGGGGATTATCAAGCAGAAATAAGAAGCAAAGGGAAAGCAACTGCTGTCCCAGCGCTAGGGAACCGGATGCGGACGCGATCAAGTAAAATTAGAGCTGAATGATCCAGGAAGAGGACGTGGGACGCCAAGACGGAGAACGCAA
>APFE030544995.1:10830-28783 GCA_000404065.3 Pinus taeda | reverse complement strand
TTTCACATATCTTCCAGTGGTGTCCCATTCTTTAGAAAAAATGCATCGAACTATCATGGGCTTCCCATGTACTATTTGATGCTTTATTTTTGTCATGACTAACCATTGGTTATGTTTAGCCATGAAATCCAAAATAATCTCATCATCTATGAATCTGTTTAAATATGCTACAGTTTTACATGGCTGGTGAAATTACTCCATATATTCTTCACATGCTTGTCTGTAAACTGATTAGAAATAAATGGGGTCTATAGCAGTCTTGTTGATGTCGAACCATGTCCACCATTCTTTTAACCAGTCTAGCTAATGTAGTAACTAAGTGACAAATAGTGATCCAAATTTTAAGAGAGTATAATAGTTACAATCTGGTTTGTCTCTGCAAAGTAGGTTCCACCATAACTTTTTATATCTAGAGAAATCATAAACAGAATCAGGAAAAATAATTTTTGGAATATGATGTGGACACAAGAGTCTATGGAATTTTGGATCTATGGCTTTATTTATCACATAATATTTGTGGAAAATATTAAATATGATAATTTCCTCTCCCCAAATTATGTTCAAGTCTTTGAAATGAAGGTTTAAGGAATCTTTTGCTAGATTTGCAGGATGTCTTGAATGGTCAAAAACCATATCACGGATCCATTTACTAGATTATGTTTAAAACTTATATTATGGGACCAAATGTTGAAGATCTCCATGAGGTTAGAGATTTATGTCTAAGACCTTAGTTTTCAAAGCTACCAAGTTTGTTACTAAGAATTCATATAATCTTCTCAATTCATGGAGTCTAGAATTTCTCTATGAGTTTCATGACTAAGAGAAGAATCTAATTAAGTTATTACGACCATTAAATGGGAATGTTATTGAATATTTTCTCTACTGAGAAAATTAGCAATACAACTTTTATTTCCCTTGTTGTGTTCAATTTCAAAATCAAATTTTGTGAAAAGAGTTTCCCATTGCGTAATATTTGACTCTCCTAATTTCTTGATGTCTTTGGTTAACACATTTTTCATGGTTGAAGCATCCGTTCTAAGAATAAATATTTTTTTTATTAGGTGTATATCAAATTTATCAATGCAATTCAAGGCATCTTTTGCTTCCTTCTCAATGATTGAATAATTTTTCTCTGTAGGATTCCACACATGTGAGGCAAAGTGGATAATTCTCCCTTGATCTTATTTGATTTGTTTGAGAACTCCACCCGAATTATATCACTGGCATCTGTTTCAAAAAAATTATATAGATTTTCATTTGAAAAATACAATATGGGAAGCATTCTTACCTTCCCTTTAATATTTTTGAAATTAGTTGTATGTGTTGTGGTCGAAGGTCTTGGATTCTTCTGTAATCTATGGTTCAAAATTTTTGTGTATCGTGCACAATCCTTAAAGAAATTACAAACATAGTTCAGACAACCTAGGAACTTTGCACATGAGTATTATCTTTTATTTCATCTGGGAATCTGTCTATAAATGAAATTGCATGTTGTTGGAGAGCAAGTTGGTCATTTCCTATGATATTTCCTAGGAATTCGACCTTGGTATGAAATATATCCATATTTTTCTTGCTTATGACTAAATCATTGTTCTTGACTATATGAATGAATTTGTATACATGCTTAAAATTTCCATCTAGTGACTTGAAAAAGATTAAAAAGTCATCAATATACACAATTAGCCAAACAAAATATGGCCTGAAAACTTGATCCGTGACTTTTTGGAACTTTCAAGGAGCATGATTGAGTCCAAAAGGCATAACATTCCATTCATAATGTCTAGAGGGGAAATTGAACATTGTTTTGAATCGATCTTCTTCCTTCATTAATACTTGCCAAAAACCCGACTTCATGTCATATTTTGAAAATATCTTTGCTCTTGCAATTCTAGCTATTAGAATTCCTTTGTAGGGAATGTGATAAGTATCGCCAGCCGAAACATTATTAAGTGGTATGTATTTTATTACCAATATATGTACTCCCCTAATATGTTCAAAGATATTATTCACATAGAATCCGTAATAGTTCCAGGGACTGTTATTTTTCCTTATTAACTGTATTTTCAAAAGATCTTGTATTTCTCTTTGGAAGAGATTTATGTATTCTTAATTAATGTGATGGCTCTGATACTACATGATTTTCCTATATATTCAGTTTTATAAGGTAGTTATACAAGATGTTTTTTTATGTGCCAAAAAGCATTGGGTTCTTCGAGACAACATTTTGTAAATCTTCTATTTTTCTTATGAGTATAGCTTGTCTCAATACTTCATCAATATTAAGATGGGATTTTAGGTCTTTGAGCTCTTCCAGACACTTTTAAGAGTGACCCAATTCTTACATGGCTTGGACCATAGTTGAAATCCTTGGAGTTGAGACAAAAGGCAATGTGATAGATTGTAAATACTCTTCTCAATTTGGATCAAAGATATCATATCTAGATCGACCATCATTTAATCTTGTTGAACTGTGGGGTTCAATGGCTGCTAAGAATGGATTTCCCAAAATACAGTCTATTATGATGCTTCCTACTGCAAATTTACTATTTATGTAGTACTTTTCTAAACAAATGGTGGCCTTAGGAACATTGTACTGAAAGTTGTATTCTTTTGTTCCTAGCCCTACGACTTCTCTTCTTTCCTTAGTTTGATATTTAGCAGGAATTATTTTTTTATTTAATACATTTATGTCTACCCCTATATCCAATAGAGTCTCTAGAGTAAAGACTTCATCTTGAATTTTAAATTTGAGCATAACATGATATTGTTGGTGTTGGACTGTTATAATTTTCATATTGTTTAGCCCTGAGAAGTCATCTGATTTAACCTCATAAATATCTATATTTGAATTCTTTCTTAAACAAGGGTTTTGTTATGATACCCAATGATACATTCTTGTATATTATCTTTTTTTTCTTTCTTAATTTTTCCCTTTTCTAATCTAGTAACTTGAGCTTTAATTTCACTGATTTCCTTTTTAATATTTTTTTATCTCTTGACTAACGTCATTAATTGTAAGAACTCTTTATTTATCTTTCTTATGGTTTGTTTGAAATGAATTAGTATTCTTCTTATATGAAGCATCAACAAAGATGGATCTTGAGGGAATACCTTTGGTTGTAGGGGTTGACATAGAACCTTGGCTCTTATGCATGGTCTACTGGAATGTTTCCATCAGATTTTATTTCATCTCTCCTTCAGGAAGCAATTTGATTCCTGCTAAGGCCTTGGCTTCTTCATCGTTGGAAATATGAGCCATATATATTTTTAATTTATGTTGTAATACAAGCTATTCTTCAAAACTATATCTATAATCTAGCGAGCTACTCAGATGACAATTTTCTGAGTCTGTGCATCTACAATAGTCAACAAGAAAAATTTAATCATCATTATTTGTGAATTCTAAATCAGAAATACTGAAACTCAAAGTTTTTGTAGAGTCACAACAGTTTTTTCCCAAAACATGTACTTCTTATTTGATGTGAATATTAGGAAAATTTTAAGCTTTATGAAATTCAAAACCACATTTGTAACATTGAATTTGGACTAGTGGTTTCCTTTCTTGTCTTCTTTGTCTATCTTGTTGGTATTTCTTAGCAAGTTCCTATGATTTTTTCCCTTTGTGTAATTTTGATTATTATCCTTGTGGGAAATTATTTTAAGTATGCCCTTTTTTTCCACATAAACAAAAGGTGATTTATTCCAAACCTCTTGCTTATGTGCCCTAAAATGAATATCTTAAGAACCAAAATAGTGGGTTTTGGGAATACTTTTGCAATATCCTTTTTATTTTTTTCTGGATCTCTGTGGCTTGGTAGAATAATTCATTTTTATTTTTGAAATTTTCTTTATGGACTTTTTCATTGTTTTCCTGTGTACCATTGGATCATCTATTGATAGACCATATGTATTACCAATAGATATGCTATCAAACAACTTGGACAATTTTTGTATGGATTTGTTCACTTTCGTGCTTGTATAGAATCCTACCATAGCTTTAGTTATGAGGTTGTATATATCTCACCAAGTATAAGATTCATAGGGATTTTGAAATAATTCTTGAATCTTTAAGTAATCTACAACTTCGGAAGGAAGAGCTGCAAGATATACTTGTTTCCATAAAATATTTTTGGTCTCTTTTACTTCATAAATTCTCTCAACCCAATCCCTATGAAAATCTTCATATTGGGACATCTTTCTGCATTTGAGATTCATTAAAACCAAGAAATATTTATTTGAAATCTTTGTCTCTACACCACACCAATACTCAAGGATGGATGATGTCGTAGCACCTATCATGTTATTTTATGGATTCCCATCTTCATTATGTACAATATGACATGCTTCATCTTTAATTGTTTCTTCTGCCATTTTTTCTACAACTGTTGGAGATGGTTCTTCTTCTCGCCATCTCTGAAGGGTACTAATAAAACACCAAATCAATGTCTTACAAGCTTCTACTTCAATTTTTCCCCTCATGCACATCAATTTATATTCTGTGAACATTTGATGAATCATTTGCCTTATTTTGCATGACCATAAGTTATCAATGTTCCATTCTTTATGGGTGTCAGTGAAAAATGTGTGGGAGTCAGGAAATTTTCCTTTATCAATCAAATCAGGGGTAGAATACTAGGAGTATTGGCTGGGTAGTGGTTCATCGACTAGAAAAAGATGAGAATAATATGAGGATTCTAGTTTTTCTATTTTTTATTTTGGAAACAAACTAGGAAATTTATCTACAGTCTTCTGGATATAATATATTGGCACATGATGGCTAAATAATAGAGAAGAAGGGATCTCCTTGTCTTTATTTGTTAACGACAATTTTTCAAACTGTGAGGAAAGGTCTTCAATCTTTGCCTGGGTTAAAACAAATCCTTTATGAACTTCACTTTCTATTTCTTCAAACTGACCATTTATTTTTGCTAACAAAGTCTTTGCTTCATTATAACTTTCCTAAACAAAGCCTTGTATAGTAGAAACAGAAAACTGAAACTCATTCATGATTTTATTTACACTATTTACAAAAACTTGTAAACAGTCTACTTGTTCCTTTTGTGCACTAGTTGGTATTGAATGTATTGCTAATCCTTTCATGGCAGTATTAGTTCACATTATTTTCTCACTAAATTTTTTTACTCGTACATCAATCCGTAAAGCATAGTCATCTATTACGACTAGAGGTACTCCTCTAGCGACTTTTCCTGTGTCTTCAAGGATGATTCCTTTATATGGAGGAAAAGTAGAAGCTGATTGAATCTTTGTGCCATCACTGGTTTTCCACTGATATTTTGAAGAGGAGGAAAAGGATTTTGCAGATATCATTTGTACATCCATATTTTCTTCTTTCTTCTTCCATCCATAGAAATAAATCCATGATTTTTTTTGATCCATATATTATTTCTAGCTTAATGAGAGATTTGTCTTCTCTTCTAGGGATGCGGTCATATTGAATATTTTGGCATTTGGATGAGTGAATAATTGCCAGTTTAACATTCTTTTCATCCATCCTATGTCAACTTTTTTATTTGGACAACCTTCCATAATAGTAAAGAATTTATACATCTCTAACTTAGATGGCTTTTTGCAGTCATTTGGCATAGGGTTTTGAAATGGACTAGATTGAATGAGATCATCCATCTGTTGTAGATATCCAAGTCCACATTTGGGCATACAAAGCGATCTCATTTTGCTAACCATTTCTGTCAGCCTTGGGTTATCAATTTGTAGGGATGGAAGTTCATGCATTGCTAAGACAGTATCATGATGGAATGAGATGTCGCTGCATTTGGGATTTGGACAAGAATTTTTCAACATGTTTGATGGTGCTTCACCCATTTTAGTGTTGTGGTTTTCATGAATGCCAATATGTACAAGAGATTTTAAGTCAACCAATGATTGACAACATGGCATTTGATTACTAACTTAGAAAAAAAAATTGAGCAAGATCAAACAACTTGGTATGGACACAATTTGTATAGGCAGATGATGAAACCACAGTTGTTGCTTCAGAGGAAATGGGTTGTGAGCTTCTTTATTCTTCTACCTCTTTTTTTATCTTTTTTTCTGGGAATAGTAGAACGTCTTGGAAAGGATAAGATAGTAGAGGAATAATTTTCTTTTATTTGAGCATAAGTTATACCTTTCATTTTGGGAGTTTTGGGTATATCAACTACCCAATTCTCAGGGAAACACAACTCTTCCCACTTTATCATTTGGTGTTCTATTTTTTGGTTCTAGGAATCTATGATAACTGCAACACTTGATTTGGAGTCTTGTCTTGTGGACTGTAGGATTGCAGGATAAAGTTGATTGGTGTGGTGAAAGCAACCCCTAGTATATATATAGATATTTGTTCTTTTTCTCTTCATATCAAACCCAAATTTTTTTATCTGCAACTGTAAAGTATCCTTGATGTGTTCATCAAAGATGTACACCAAAAAGTTTGGATAGCAATTAAATCAAACAGGGCCATTTGAGATGGGTGCAACAATATCACCATGCACGGACCCGGTATATTTGTTATGTTTTAAATCTGTGTTTGTAGCTAAGAAAAAGTATTCAAGCCTCTATGGGTTAAGGGCGAGATTCCTACCCTTATACATCTTAGAGGAATGTAATAATTTTTATGATTTTGGGCTTCTTTCTATACTTCTTTGGGATCTAGTAGAGGAATTTTCCTAATGGATTCAACATTCTCTTGCATTTGGCTAACACATTCTTTGACAGACACTCTAGTAATGCCTTTTAAATGGAACATAGATAGATCAGAATACTATTCAGAAGGGCTAATTGAAGGTAGTTTCCAATAGGAGGAGGGTTTATTTTCAATAATATCTAATTCAACAACATTTGTCAGAGAAGAAGAAGCTTTATCAAAGAGAGTTTGTATATCAAGGCTATCAGTATTTTATTCTTTTTCCTGAACTTCACGAAAAGATAAATGTTTTCTTCCAGGTTCCATTGCAATGAGGAGAAAATTTATCAAAATTACCTAATGAACCAGACGTTACTGGCTCTAATACCAAACTTGGACTCCGTCGGTCGTAGACGATATAAAACACAAGATATATTATGGATGCAAAACTTTTGAGATAGTAAATAGTTCCCATGATCAATGCGATGTGAGTGTATGCATATGGAGATGGAGAGGTGAACTGAGAAGAAACACAAGAAGATTCATAAAAATATGCAATCAAAATAAGGGTTGGTGCAAATAAACCCTTATATTATATGCACATAGAAATTTCAAACATAAGGCTGCATATTTTAATTTCTCACTTTCTTACAATTGTTATATTTAATGGAGATGACACTTGTGTAAACCCAGGATATAAAACTTGGCTCCATAAATAGAAATTGATCAATTTCAATGCATATGGAAAAGCTTTGTTTAGAAGCAATACTATTACTGTTACACATACACATAAAAGGTGACCATGCTATACAATGCATAGTGTCCTTACTGTAGAAGCCATAACAATCGCTTGTATCTACAATGTTGCAACTATATTCAGGTCTCTTTTATAGAAAATGTAGGGTGGAGAATCTCACACATGGATCGATTAGACTTCTATGATCCGTACTTAACATTATGTTAGTTATGGTGGAAATAATAATGAGAGGATCGTTCCCTTCCCTTCCACGTGAGAGTTCTACATCTCATATTGTACCAGTGGAAGCAGCCATGGCCTTCTGCGAGATGCACAAATCAGTGAATCCAAGGGGTTGAATGAGGGGCTTGTGGCATTCAAAACCCACACAAAAAAAAATGAGAATGTCAAACTAGGTTAACTGAAGGGCCTGAGGCATTGGAAACATAGACAAAAAAGGCAAGAATGCCGAACTATGCAGGAATGAAGTACGTACCAATGACTCTGGAATAAAGTAGAAATTTTGGTTCAAATATGGCTAAAATGTTTTTTTTAAATTTGGATATTTCTAGTTTAAAATTGGTAAACAAACGGGTTTTTGAATGCATATATGTATTTCACACTAAAACCAAGAATTAACAATTTAATTTTGTAATTGCTAAAAATATTTTCCTTATTCAGACTTAAAGATAGACTACAATTCATAATTATAACTAGATAGCTCTGGAATTCCTTAAACCGCCCCAAAATCCAAAATGAAATCATCCCAGCCATTGGGTGTTTGTTACTGTATTATGTTGAGGCCAAAAGAGTCTATGGAATTTTCTATCTATGGCTCTATTTATTAGATAATATTTGTGGAAAATATTAAATCTCTTATTTTCCTCTCCCCAAATTATGTTCAAGTCTTTGAAATGAAGATTTAAGGCATCTTTTGCTAGATTTGTGAGATGTATAGAATGGTCAAAAACCATATCATGGATCCATTTGTTGGATTTTGGATAAACCTTACATTCTGGGACTAAATGTTGTAGATCTCCACGAGGTTAGAGATTTGTGTCTAAGACCTGAGTGCTTCAATGATACCAAGTTATATTCTAAGAATTCATGTAATCTTCCCAATTTATGGAGTCTAGAAGTTTTCTACAAGTTTCATGACTAAGATCATAATACAATTAAGTTACTATGACCATTAGATAGGACTCTTCTTGAAGATTTTCTCTGATGATAAAATCAAGAATACAATTCTTATTTCCCTTGTTGTATTCAATTTCAAAATCATAGTTTGTGCAGAGAGATTTCCATTACACAAACTTTGACTCCCCTAGTTTCTTGATGTCTTTGGTCAACAACTTCTTCATGGCTGAAGAAAGAGTTCTGAGAATTTTTTTTTTTTATTACGTGTATATCAGATTTATCAATGCAATTCCATGAAGCTTTTGCTTCCTTCTCAATGGTTGAATAGTTTTTCCTTGCAAAGGTAAATTGGATAATTGTCTCTTGATCTTGTTTGATTTGTTTGAGAACTCCACCTCAGAGTATATCATTGGCATTTGTTTCAACAATTTTATATATATTTTCATCTGAAACATATAATATGGGAAGCATTCTTATCTTCTCTTTAATATTTTTGACAACAGTTGTATGTGCTGTGGTCCAAGGCCTTCGATTCCTCTGTAATCTTTGGTTCAAAATTTTTGTGTCTTGTGCAATGTCCTTATAGAAATTACAAACATAGTTCAAACAACTTAAGAACCTTTGCACCTGAGTCCTATCTTTTATTTCTTCTAGGAATCTATCTGCAAATGTAACTGAATGTTGTTGGAGAGAAATTTTATCGTTTTCTATGATATTTCCTAGGAATTTGATCTTCGTTTGAAAGGTCTCCATATTTTTCATTCTTTGGACTAAACCATTTTTCTTGACTATATGCATGAAGTTATATACATTCTTAAAATTTTCATCTATGGACTTGGAAAATATTAAAACATCATTAATATATACAATTAGCCAATCAAAATATGGCCTGAAAACTTGATCCATGACTTTTTCAAACTTAGAAGGAGCGTGCTTGAGTCCAAAAGGCATAACATTCCATTCCTAATGTCCGAACAGGACAGTGAATGTTATTTTGAATCAGACATCTTCCTTGATTGATACTTGCCAGAAACTCGACTTCATGTCGAATTTTGAAAATATCTTTTCTCCTGCAATTCTGGCTATTACATTTCCTTTGTGGGAAATGGGATAAGTATCGTCAGCTAGAACATTATTAAGTGGTCTATAGTTTATTGCCAATATAGGTACTCCTCTAATATGTTCAGAGACCTTATTCACATAGAATCGGTAACAGTTCCAGGGACTATTAGATTCTCTTATTAACCATATTTTCCAAAGATCTTGTATATATATTTCGAAGAGATTTTTGTATTCTTCATTCATTGGGATGGCTTTGCTACTACAATTTTTTCCTATATATTTAGTTTTGTAAGGTAGTTCTACAAAATACTATTTTTTTTTTTGCCAAAAAACATTGGTTCTTCTACACAACATTATGCCTCTAACTCTTTCCTCAAATCTTCTATTTTTCTCATGACTATAGCTTGTCTCAATCCTTTATCAGTCCTAAGATGGGAATTAAAATCTTTAAGCTCTTCCAAATCCTTTTCAGACTCACCCAATTCTTACATGGCCTAGATCATAGTTGAAATCCTTGGAGTTTCGACAAAAGGTAGTGTGATAGCTTGTAAATACCCTTCTTGATTTGGGACATAGATATAATATCTAGACTGACCATCATCTAATATGGTTGAACCATGGGGTTCAATGGCTACTAAGAATGGATTTCCCAAAATATAGTCTACTAGGATGCTTCCTACTGCAAATTTAATATTTATGTAGTAATTTTCCAAACAGATGCTGGCTTTAGGAACTTCATACTGAAAATTTTTGTTCTTTTTTTCCTGGCCCTAGGACTTCTCTTCTTTCCTTAGCCCAATATTTAGAAGGAATTAATTTTTTATTTAATACATTTATGTTTTCACTTGTATCCAATAGAGTCTTTAGAGTAAAGACTTCACCTTGAATTTTAAATTTGAGCATAACATGATATTGTTGGTGTTGGACTGCTATAATTTTCATATAGTTTAGCCCTGAGAAGTCATCTTATTTAACCTCATAAATATCTATATTTGAATTATTTCTTAAAGAGGGGTTTTTTTTTTTATACCCAATGATGTTCTGGTATATTGTCTTCTTTTTCTTTCTTCATTTTTCCCCTTTCTAATCTGGCAACTTGAGCTTTAATTTCACTAATTTCCTTTTTCATATTTTTTATCTCTTAACTGACTTCATTGATTGTAATAGCTCTTTTTTTATCTTGTGGATGGTTTGTTTGAAATGACTTAATATTATTCTCATATGAAGCATCAACAAAGATGGCTCTTGAGGGAGTACCTTTGGTTGTAGGGGTTGATGTAGAACCTTGGCTCTTAGGCATGTTCTATAGGAATGTTTCCTGTGGCTTTTTTTTCATCTCTCGTTCAAGAAACACTTTGATTCCTGCTAAGGCCTTGGATTATTTGTCGTCGGAAATATGAGCCATACATATTTTTAATTTCTATTGTAATACAAGCTCTTCTTCAGAACTATATCCAGAATTCGGCTTTAAGTTATTGCAATGACAATTTTCTGAATCTGTGCATCTACAATAGTCATCAAGAAAAATTGCATCATGATCATCTGTGGATTCTGAATTAGAAATACCAAAACTCATTTTTTTTGTAGAGTCACAACAGTTTTTCCCCAAAACATGAACTTCTTATTTGATGTGAATATTAGAACAATTTTAAGCTTTAAGGAATTTAGAACCACATTTTTAACATTGAATTTGGACTACTAGTTTCCTTTCTTCTCTTCTTTGATTATCCTGTGTGTATTTCTTAGCAATTTCCTATGATGTTTTCCCTTTGTATAATTTTGATTCTTCTGCTTGTGGGAAATTATTTGAAGTATCACCCTTTTTTCCACATAAACCAGCATGTGATTTTATTCGAAGTCTCTTGCTTATGTGTCCTAAGATGAATATCTTGAGGACCATAATAGTGGGTTCTGGGAATCCTTTTGTAATATTCTTTTTCTTTTATGTATCTCTCAGGCTTAGCAAAATAATTCATTTTCCTTTTTGAAATTTTATTTTTGGAAATTTTCATTATTTTCCTGTGTACCACTAGATCATCTATTGATATACCATATTTATTACATGTAAATCTGCTATGAGGAAACATGGACAATTTTTGTATGGATTTGTTCAGTTTTGTGCTTATACAAAATTCTAGCATAGCTTCAGTTATGTGGTTGTATATCTCACCCCAAGTATAAGAATCATAGGGATTTTGAAATACTTCTTGAATCTTTAAGTAATCTACAAATTTGAAAGGACGAACGAAAATACATACTTGTTTCCATAAAATATTTTTGTTATCTTTACTTCATAAATTCTCTGGAACCAATCCCTATGAAAATCTTCATATTAGGACATCTTTTTGCATTTGAGATTCATTAAAACCATGGAATGTTTATCTGAAATCTTTGTCTCCACACCACACCAGTTCTTAATGATGAATGATGTCAGAGCAATTATCATGTTATTTTATGGATTCCCATCTTCATTATGTACAATATCTCATGCTTCATCTTTAACTGTTTCTTCTGCCATTTTGTCTATAAGTGTTGGAGATGATTCTGCTTCCCACCATCTCTGAAGGGTACTAGTAAAACACAGAATCAATGTCTTAGAGGATTTTACTTCAGTTTTGCCCCTCATGCACATCAATTTATATTCTATTAACATTTGATCAATCATTTCTCTTATTTTTCCTGAGCTTAAGATATCAATGTTCCATTCTTTATGGACATTGGTGAAAAATGTGTGGGACTCAGGAAATTTTCCTTTACCACTCAAATCAGGGGCAAAATACCAAGAGTATTGGCTAGGTAGTGGTTCATCGATCGACAAAAGATGAAAATCATATGAGGATTCTGGTTTTTCTATTTTTCTTTTGGAAGCAAACTAGGAAATTTATCTACAGTCTTTTGGATAGAATGTATTGGAACAAGATGGCTAAATAATAGAGAAGAAGGAATCTCCCTGTCTTTATTTGTTAAAGACATTTTTCAAACTATAAGGAAAGGTCTTTAATATTTGCATGGATCAAAACAGATCCTTTGTGAACTTCACTTTCTATTTTTTCAAAGTGACTATCTATTTTTCTTGACAATGTATTTGCTTCATTATAACTTTCTCAAACAAAGCCCTCTATAGTAGAAACATAAAATTGAAACTCATTCATGCTTTTATTTACACTATTTACAAAAAACTTGTAAGGGGTCTACTTGTTCCTTTTGTGCACTGGTTTCTATTGAATGTACTCCGAATCCTTTCATGTCAGTATTAGTCCACTTTATTTTCTCACTTATTTTTAGTACTCTTCCATCAATCCCTAAAGCAGAGTCATCTATTACAACTAGAGGTACTGCTCTAGCGAATTTTCCTGTGTCTTCAAGGATGATTCCATTATATGGAGGAAATGTATAAGAGGATCGAATCTTCGTACATCCATTTTTTCTTCTTGATTCTTCCATTCATAGAAAGAAATCCATGAATTTGTTTGATCCATATATTCTTTCTAGCTTAATGAGATATTTCTCTTCTCTTATGGGGTTGTGATCATATTGAATATTCTGGCGTCTGGATGAGCGAATAAATCCAAATGTAAGATTCTTTTCATCCATTATGTATCAACTTTGTGCTTTGGACAACCTTCCATGATACTAAATAATTTATACATCTTTGGCTTAGGTGGATTTTTTCAGTCATTTGGAACAAGGTTTTGAAATCGATAGGAGGGAATGAGATCATCCATCTATTCTAGATATCCAAGTCCACATTTGGGCATACCAAGCGGTCTCATTTTCCTAAACATTTATGTCAGCCTTGGGTTCTCATTTTCCAAGGATGGGAGTTCATGGATTACTAAAACAGTATCATGAGGGAATCAGATGTCATTGCATTTGGGATTTGGATAGGAATTTTTCAACATGGTTGATGGTGCATCACCCGTTCTAGCATTGTAGCTTTCCTGAATGCCAATATGTACAAGAGACTGTAAGTCAATCAATGATTGATAGGAATGACATTTGACTACTAACTTAGAAAAAATTAAAACTTGAGCAATCTCAAATAACCCATTATTGACACAATTTGTATAGGGAGATGATGAATCTGCAATGGTTGCTTCAATGGAAATGGGTTGTGAGATTTTGTATTCTTCTAGCTCTTTGTCTATCTTTTTTCTAGGAATAGTAGAACACCTTGGAAAGGATAGGATAGTAGAGGAAGAATTTTCTTTTATTTGAGCATAAGCTATACTTGGAGTTTTGGGAGTTTTGGGTATATCAACTACCCAACTACCAGGGAAACTCAACTCTTCCCACTTTATGTTCTGGGCATCCGTAATAACTACAACACTTGATTTGGAGTCCTGGCTTGGGGCATGTAAGACTACAAGATAAAGTGTATTTGTGTGGCGAAAGCAACCCCTAGTATGTAGATAGATATTTGTTCTTTTTCTTTTCATATCAAACCCAAAAGTTTTGATCTAGGTTTGTAAAATATCCTTGATGTGTTTATCAAATATGTACACAAACTTTTTGGATAGCAATTAAACCAAACATGGCCATTGGAGAGGGGTGCAACAATAGCACCAAGTGGGGGTTAGTATATTTATTATGTGGTAAATCTATGATTGTAGGAAAGACAAAAGTATTAAGCCTATGTGGGTTGAGAGGAAGATTCCTACCCTTATACATCCTAGAGGAACATACGAATTGTTATGTTTTTGGGCTTCTTTCTGTAGTCCTTTGGGATATAGTAGAGGAATTGTCTAAATGGATTCAACATTCTCTTGTATTTGACTAACCCATTTTTTTGAAAGACACTCTAGTAATGAATTTTAAATGGAACATGGATAGATCGAAATAGATTTCAGAAAGGTTAATTGAAGGTAGTTTCTAAAAAGAAGAGGGTTGATTTTCAATAATCCCTAAGTCAACAACATTTATCGGAGAAAAAGAAGCTTTATCAAAGAAAGTTTGTATATCAAGGCTATCAGTCTTTTGTTATTTTTCCTGAATTTTAGAGAAAGATACGTATTTTCTTCCAGCTTCCATTATAATAAAGAGAATGTTTTTCAGAATTACCGGATGAGCCAGACGTCAGTGGCTCTATACCAAATTTGGACTGCGTCGGTCGCAGCCGATAATACCAAATTTGGACTGAGTCGGTCGCCAGATGACACAAAATACAAAATATATTTATGGCTGCAAAAAATTTGAGAGAGTAAACAGTTCCAGTGATCAATGCGACGTCAGTCTATGCATATGGAGATGGAGAGGTGGAACCGAGAAGAAACACAAGCAGGTTCATAAAAATATATAATCGGAATAAGGGTGAGCGCATATAAACTCTTATATGATATGCACATAGAAATTGCTAACATAAGTATGCATATTTTAATTTCTCACTTTCTTACAATTGTTATATTTAATGGAGATGCCATTTGTAGAAACCCCGGATATAAAACTTGGCTCCCTAAACAGAAATTGATCGTTTTCAATCCAATGGCAAAGCTTTGTTTAGATGCAATACTGTTACGGTTACACCTACACAAGCCATAACAATCGCTTGTATCTGCAGTGCCGCAGCTATATTCAGGTCTCTTGTATAAAAAACGGCAGGGTGGTGAATCTGACACATGGATGGGTTGGACTTCTATGATCCGTACCAAACATTGTGTGAGGTAGGGTGGAAATAATCATGAGAGGATCGTTCCCTGCCCTTCCACGTGACAGTTCTACGTCTCATATTGTACCAGTCGAAGCAGCCAGGGCCTTCTTCGAGATGCACAGGTCAGTGAAGCATTGGAAATCCAGATGAAAAAATGGGAACGTCAAACTAGGTTAACTGGAGGGCCTGTGGCATTCGAAAAAGGCAAGAACGTCGAACTATGTAGTAATAAAGTACATACTAATGAGTCTGGAAAAAAGTAGAAATTTTGGTTCGAATATGGCTAAAATGTTTTTTTCACGGCTGGAACTTCGGAGTTCAAAATGGGTAGTAATAAAGTACATACTAATGAGTCTGGAATATAGAAATTTTGGTTCAAATATGGCTAAAATGTTTTTTTCACGTCTGGATCTTCGTAGTTCAAAATGGTAAACAAATGGGTTTTCAAAATGGTAAACAAATGGGTTCATTTTTGAATGCATATATGTATTTTACTCTAAAAACCGAAAATTAACAATTTAAAATGGTAATTCTAATAAATTTTTTATTTTATTAATTTTTAAAGATATATTATGATTTATTTTTATAACTAAATAATTTTTAAATTCCTTAAACCACTCCAAAATACAAAATGAAATCATCCGAGCCATTGGGAGATCATTTGAAAAGTAGTAGTATACAATTTTATGTGGAAAGTAAGAGAATTTCCAACAAGATTTCCATCAAAAATCTAATAAAATTTTGGGAAATTTAGATTATAATTGTCAAGCTTCAAAACTTTGGTTTTTAAGAATTTTTTTAATGATATTGAATCCATTTCCACCATAAAAGAAATTAATTCAAACACTTTTATAATTACATTTTTTGAAAAGAAAAATAATTAGACCTAAAAAAACAAATTCCAGCAATGTTTTTATATTTTTTTGTTTAACCAAATTGCGTCGAATATGAGCTTTTGAAAAAAATTGTAACCTCCATATACAACCCTTCCACTTAAGTTGATTGCTGATTCCCTAAATATTCGGGAATTAGATGGACATAAAAGCGGTCAAAAAAATTAACTGCACCCATATCCGTTGGATTCCCGAATATTCGGAAAATCAACCCTTGACATAAAAATAGCCATATACAACACCAGCCCATTGCAACAACCACTTAGACATGTGAAATGCAAAGGTGCACCGCTCGTTGAGAATCGTCCCCTTTTATCATCAAATAATGGCTTTCGAACAAAATTGTGATCTCTGTATGCAACACCAGCCAATTGCAGCGACCACTTACACGTTTGGAATGCAAAGGTACACCGCTCTTTGACAATCGTCCCCTTTTAAACCTAAGGACGGTAAAAGTGACGCTTGAGGAGGTCCCCTTTGCTAAGGTGTTCCGCTCTCGAGGATTGTTGTCTTTTTAAACCTGGGACTGCTGGGACTGTGTGAATGTTTATTCTTAAAAATGAAATTGAGTTGAATGTGATTTCAAAATTTCCTTAATTATAACTTTGATTAGTAATTAATTTTCAAATTAAAAGAGAATAAACTCATTTTTATTTTTTGAAGTTATATCCCCATTATCTTAAAATATCCAAATACCAAGATACATCTATTATATAGCTCTTAAAATATCCAAATAACAAAACCAAGATACAGTTTTACTAAGTTTATTATATGAAGTCTTAATTTGCCATAAGGGTAACCAGAGAAATTGACTTTCTATTGAGCAAAAAGCATATTTAAAATAAGACTGGTTGCTGTAAATAAAAATGATTATCAATTATTAAACATCAAATAAAAGTATTATTGTAATAAATAACAAAAGTATTATTGTAATACATAACAAAGTATCAAGAATCTGATGAAGCTACTAGAGCTAAATCTTGGGTGCTGGATCCCAAAAAGAAATGGATGTTTTAAATCACATGGATATGGCTTTCCAAGTGGGCAATCCTAGGGCCAAAACTATCCAAAAACCAACAGTGCTTCCAGTATGCATGTGTGATGTCATTTAAAGCATAGATAATATAATTATGTTTAGTATGTACGAACGATGCTTCCACTATCTATTTGTGATATCATTTAAAGTGTAGATAATATCATTATGCTTAATAGGTTTTTCTTCTGGGATTTTATTCATTATGATTTTTATCTACCAATGAAAGGTAATGGAGTTTAGATATATTTTTCTTTTTTTTTTTGGTATTGCTAGGGTCAAGTATCCAGTGTCTTACTTACCTGGACATCTCAAAATCTAAGAAATCTTGATGGCCATTGGATAATAGGGAGTCGAGATGGCTAATATTGTTGTGAATATCAAGTGAGGTAGCTAAATAGTAGATGGTTCCAACATCCTATACCTAGGTCTTGGATCATGTTCTACCTTGGGGGCCATAACGACCTCCCCCTCAATGGCATGGCTTGCTAAGGGATGGAGCATGGGAAAGGGCACTGCCAACTATAGAGATCAAAACCCAATAAACACATGGAAGGGTTGCAATGACAAGGGATGTCAAAAAGAAAGATGAGACAAGGATCGACAGGAGGCATGATTAGAATAAACTAGCAAAAAATGTTAAATTGAAGGGGCAAAATGAAATCATGCGATAGAGTAAGACTTCAAGGAGTTGCCAGCAATTAAAAGTCATAATACCAATTGCAAGAAAATATAGTACACTAGACTCCAGTGAAACCAAAAAATTCATATGCAAATAAATCATTATAAAATTACTTTATCTTTT
>APFE030544965.1:0-44637 GCA_000404065.3 Pinus taeda | reverse complement strand
TGCATCAGATTTATTTTTTAGAAAATAAACCCACATCTTTCTATTGAAATCATCTACAATAAGCAGAAAATATTTGCACGCAGTGATAGAAGATGTTTTCATGGGACCACAAATATCAACATGAATTAGCTGGAGTACCTTAGATGCGCGCCAGGATTCTCCATTCGTGAATGAAGATTGATGTTGTTTTCCAGCTTGACACACACCGCATATGCCCAACTGCTGAGTCTAAATATCAGGTAATCCTGACACAAGTCCTTCCCGAGAGAGCTGAGATAGATACTGCATGTTTAGGTGCCCATATCGCTGATGCCATAGAGTGCTGATGGGAGAAGTACGAGCTGCTAGAGCCACTTCTGGACAATCACCAGTGTCAAGAAGTCTGTATAGACCATGATCTTCTAGGCCAACAGCAACTGTAAGTTTTGTCTCCCTGTCGATAATAGAGCATTTGTGCATACTGAATACTACATCAAGCTGAGGAGAGTTCCTCATAATCTGACTGACGGACAGCAGATTAATTTCCATCCCAGGAACATAGTATACATTCAGGAAGATAAGTGTGCGTCCACCAGACTGAATTTGAACTGTACCTCTGCCATCTACTGTGTATTTTTCACCTCCTCCAAATACCACGGAATCACTGAAAGGTGAAAAGTCAATAAACCAGTCACGCTTGTGAGAGAAATGGCGTGATGCACCAGAGTCAATGTACCAGGCAGATGATGGAATATGATCGGAAGACCTTTTAGCCATAAAAGCATAAAAGGCAGAATCTGTCTGCTCGGAATGTTCTGCAACATTTGCTGTCTGATGAAGTCCTCCCTGTTTCTTCTGTTTAGAGGCAATTCTCTGTCTGCAATCTTTCTTCATGTGACCAAATTTGTGACAGTAGTTACACTGCACAGTTTTCTTCCTAGCAGGATCAAAGGACTGGGAAGAACCTTTCTGCTGAAGCCTGAAAGGACTGAGACGACTGATATTTGGCCGCAAAGGCATTTTCTGAAGACGCTGATGCTGCACCACTATCAAACTGTTGTTTCCATCGATCCTGCTGCATAAGTTTGGTGCATAAGTCTGGAAACTTTAGATCAACATTAGTGGCAGTAATGTTTAGAGTTTCTATGAAGTGTTCATAAGATTGTGGTAGACTTTTCAGAGTGATGACCACCAGATCTTCTTCCTCCATGGTGCGACCAATGGCTTCGAGCTGATCTCGAATATCTTTAATCTTGTTGAGATGTTCCTGTAAAGACATATGTTCATCCATCATAATGGAGAACAATTGATTTTTGAGAAAGAAGGCTCTGCTTTTATCGGATGTCTCGTGAAGGTCCTTCAACTGTTGCCAGATCTCAGCAGCTGTCTTGCCAGAAGGAATCTGAGGTTACTGATCATCAGCGACAGAGAGCTTGAGAAGCATAACTGCTTCGCGATTTCTATCATCAAACTTGTCTTGATCAGTGCCAGCTGTACTAGGACGGAGCTCCTTTTTGAGAACAAGCTGGTCAAGACGCCTATATTCAAAAATGGTTAACATTCTCTATTTCCAGATGTTGTAGTTTGTGCCATTGAAGCATTGACTACCTTCCAGCATCAGATTGGTTAGTGAAGCCATCTGTCTGTTTCCCAAATAGTGAGATTGGACTGATTTGAACAGAATCTGATAGAGACTGATATATTACCCGAAATTGCTTCTTTGAGGAAAAAATACCAGTTTCTGGTGTGAGCACACAGCATCAAACTTTGAGAGGCACAGTTCTACTTAGACCAGTAAATAGTTCAGGCGTACATACGTTGAGCAATGGCCCCCTTTTGACTGCTCCAGAAATGCAAACTCTTCTACAACCAGCAGCCCTTTAATTCTCTTGAATGAATCAGCCTCAAATATAGTGATTCAGACTACCAATGAGCATAAGAATCAACCTAGAAAGATGACTGTGTGTAATATGTAT
Source organism: Pinus taeda (assembly GCA_000404065.3). NCBI lineage: Eukaryota > Viridiplantae > Streptophyta > Pinopsida > Pinales > Pinaceae > Pinus > Pinus taeda. Next base: position 42,682 of record APFE030544965.1, on the reverse strand, counting down.
CAGTTCAATCAACCAATAATATAAAGATATTCGTGGTCTCCTGTAACACACTAAAAAAGAACTGATTTTGTGCTACGATTTGAAATGAGACAGAACAATTGTATCAAAGGTATATATAAATATATATATAGAACGATGATTTGCTGTAGATAGTCACGAGGAGCAAAAAAAATATCAGCGGTATATTTTCACGTGCATCGTTTGCAGGAAACCCTGGACGGTGGACTGAGCACGTGGACCGAGCACGGTGCTGACGGTTTGACTGAGGCACGATTTGCGTGCGTCAAACTTTGTGACAGTGTATGCGACCATGGATCCGGTTGCTGACTGTGGATGAACCCTGCGGTAAAAACCCGGTGACTGTGTATGAACCCGTGCTTTAACAAATGAGGTTAACTTGTTTTAGCATGCCCTATCACTAAATGCGAGTCACCGAACAAAAATAGAGCACAAAATGGTCCCCTTCAAATAGTTTCACGAGTGCCGAGGGCTCTGTCTCTTTGCAGAAATAAATTTTGCTGAGTAGGGAACGCCGCGGACTGCAAAACAAAAACTGTGGGAGAAAAACGACAGGAAGAACGCTGAAAGAGAGCGAGGTCTGGAGCTGAGGCAATTTAGATTGGATGAATATCGATCCGACAATACATAAATAATTTCAATGGCTCGAATCTTGGTTTGAGTCTCCGGATGATATTCGCAGCCACGATACCCGCACCGAATATATACGCACAGGTGTTATATCCGTGAGCGTAAAACAAATTTGATTGACCACTGAGCTGTTGAACCTTCCGCTTAAAAAAAATTCGAACACGCGAATCACTGAGTTGAATGTGTATCCGCTTACCCGAGAGCTTCCGGATCTCCAAAAAAAATTCGCTGGAACCACCACGAATTTTAAAAAAAATTGAATCAACAGAGAACGAATCCAAGACAGAGAGCAATAGCTGAAGAGTTATTTTGAACGATCCACTTCTGTATCGAGATGGACGACTGTAAGTGTTTATCACAGTGAGCAAAGCTGAAGTTGAGACTCAGTGAAGGCTGCCTGGCTTACAGAGGACTCGACCTTAGAAAGGAATAACAAAAATAACTCAAAAACCTGCTTTGATACCATAAAACAGTGCGAAACACGCATATGGATTTCCAAATGAATTCAATGAATTGATTGAGCAACAATACTCAATAATAATACAGAGATATTTACAAAGATAGAAACATCAAGTTTCTATGTAAGATTCAGTTTCATATAAGAAACTGCTAAAGCGATAAAAATAGCAACAGCTAGAGGAATGAGCATTAAACTAAATTAGAATAATTCTAATACCATAGCCTCATAAATGAAACCCATAGCCAATCTTTCCCCATCTACCAACCACAACACCTTAACCAGTGGCTCAACAAGCTTCACAATCTCTGTTGCCTTTCTCCAAAATATTTCTTCATTAACTTTCTTCAATTCTTTGCCTTCCTGTTTGTGAGACCACTGGCTTTGATTCCTTTCTTCACTGAAAATATCTTTTGCAAGTTTCTATGTTGTGAAAGCATAGATTGCAATGTCAAAAAATGAGTAGCAAATCTAGTGATGGCAAGCCTAATAATATCCTTGCCCTCTGTGTGTTTCCTCATCAGGCTCAAAATCCATGAGTGGTTGTAGATAAATTTTGTTATGCTTTTGGCATGATCTACAGTGTTTTTGATCCAATCTAATTTGTCGATATCCTCAAGCATGAGGTCTATGCAATGTGCAGCACATGGGGTCCAAAAGATGGTTCTGTGTTTTTCCTCTAACAATTTACCAGCAAGAACATAGTTAGAGGCATTATCTGTGATGACTTGAACAACATTAGCCAACCCCACCTCCTCTATAGCCTCATCCAATAGCTGAAACAACAATTGTCCATCTTTTACCTTATCAGATGCATCAACTGATTTTAGAAACATGGTTCCGTGTGGGTAGAAGATAAGAAAGTTTAGGATGGTACGATTTCTTTGTTTAGTCCATCCATCTGACATGATGGTACATCCTGTTCTTGCCAATGAGTTTTTGAAATCTTTCAAATACTCATTAATGGAGGCAATTTACTTCTGCAAACGATACCCCTTATCTCATGCATAGTAGGGCCTTTGAAGCCTTTTCCAGCAACATGTGTGGCATCAAACATAGGCTCATAATATGGTGAACGAGAAGCATTGAAGGGGATATCAACATCATACCACCATCTACATATGTAATCACAAGCAGTCTCCCTCAATTCTTTCTTCCAATGGTCATCTAAAGTGGGCTGCAAAGTTCTACTAGCTTGAGGACCATGTGCATCTGATGGAGAGGAGGGTGTGATAGTGAAATAACTTTTGATATTCATATCACCCTTCTTTTTCATTTTACCCTTACTCTTTTCTTGAATAGACTCCAAAGAGGGAGGAACATATCGGAAGGGGTTGGATGCATCAATACAAGGGATAAAGGAAGAACCCTCAAAATCAAAATGGGGGTTGGTAGCCAACATTTTTTGTATATTCCTCTTCCTCCCAATTTCAACCTCTAACTCTTTTTGCCTAGTCTTTTCTTCTTTAAACTTCTCAAAGTTGGCTAACAATTCCTTTCAAATCTCCCCAATTTCATTTGATTCACTTGGAGTAATTTGGCTTCTAAACCCCGCCAAGTGTTGTTTCAGCCTATTAATGCCCCTAGGATCGACCTTAATTTTTCTATGGAAAAATTTGCAATGCATTTGACTATCAACCATTTCAACATATGCCCAAGCAACATCTCTCACTCTAGGTGCCATTTTTTGACTTGAAAATGAAAGAAAAAAATCTGAAAATGAAAACAAAAAAAATAGCATTGCTTCAATGTTCATTTCTTTCACAAAAAAGACTCTTTTCAATTTCCATATTTGCACATAAAAATTAATAAGCAAAAACAAAGTTTTACAAGTGAAAAAAAATACCTCCAGGCACAAATTGTTTCCTCAAGGTTGCTCCAACAAACCAACTCCTCAATGTTGCTCCAAATGGCTGCCCAAGAAGCTCCTTACTCCTGCTACAATGCTTGCCCAAGACTCCTCACTGCTGCTCCAAAAACAAACTCCACAACTCCTCACAAACTCTCACTCAAATTCTCACTCAAATGCAATGAGATGGTTGTGAGGAAATGAGAGGGGTTGGCTGGGTTTTATAGGGTTTTGGAGAGGGAAATGGACCTCAAATTACAAATTACAAATCTATAGGCAAATTACAAATCTAGTTGGGGTCCCCAAAAAGCAAAAAAAAAAAAAATCGCTGTTTTTTGGAGTTTACGGGCCATTGTCATTGAGCCGACCAACTTGGCAATAACCTGGCCGACCGAATTGGTTAGATCGCTAAGTCGACCTGGTGAGGCCTTGACTCGGACCATCTCGATTGAGTCGGTTCCGAGCTGGCCGATTCTTAAAACAGTGGTATCAAGTCCACACTAGAAGGTATTAAAGGACATGGCTACAAATGCAGCGGACAAGCAAGGTTTTGAACAGGTGGAGGAGACTGCTCTTGATGGTCTGTTTTGGGTACGTGCGAGACAAGTATTGCTATTCACCAAGCCCATTTATAGCATGATTTGTTTTGCAGATACAGATAAACTAGTGATTGGGGAGGTGTGTGAGTAGATGGATACCATGTTGGGGCAAATAAAAGATATTGTTCAAGAAGATGATCCCAACTTGTATACATTGATTCACAATTGTGTGTGTACACGGTGGAATAAGCTTAATGTTCCACTACATGCCTTGGCGTATATCCTTATGCCCAAATACTACTCTCCATTTTGGTTGGGCCAACCAACACCTGGGGGTCATTGCCGAGTCACATTTTTGGGCAATGAAACGGATCAACTCGGCCGTTTCCGTTTCGAATCGGCCGAATTTTAAAACTATGGTGGTTAGGATCAAACCCCATATAGATCCAGAGGTATCTAAAGGATATATCGAAGCATTAGACAAGTTGGTACCTGACAAGGAGGAGTGTGCTAATCTGCATCTTGAATTAGGCAGATACTTTAGTTGCATTGGTTTGCTTGGTTCTTTGCATGCAATGGAAGATATAGACAAATTTGATGCTCTCACATGGTGGGAAGCATATGGCGGCATGGGACTTTTGCCAAAATTGGCAAAAAAAGTTCTCTCACAGGTTGTAAATACTTCTTCTGCAGAGAGGTGTTGGAGCACCTACAACTACATACATAATGTGAGAAGAAATAGACTCAATGAAATCCGGGCAGAAAGCTTGGTTTACGTGCACTACAACTTGAGGTTGTTGAGTCATTATTGTGATCAGGCTTATGAGGATCCAACATATAAAATTTGGGACAACCACCTAGAAGACGATAATTTGGAGGACAACACTATACATCTTGAAGAATTGGAAGTAGAACTTATGAGAGATGATGATGAAGCAATAACAACCATGCCACCCCTGCCATCCAGTAGTAGTGCCAGTGCTCAAGTTCCAAGTATTGTTCCTTTGCTGCCCCCACCTCCATCTACATCCTTACATTGAGGGCATGTGCCTTCTAGTTTTGGTTGCACGACTGTGCGGGAGGAGACTCCTAGAAGACCACCGCGACCTGCTTAGAAATTAGACATTTCTCATGGTGGCAAGAGGAAGTTGTAGATAATAGATTTACTTGTCTTTTCTAATTTCTAGTAGCTTTAATAACTGTTGATTCTTTCATATTTATTATCATATTTTTGGTAAACAATATTTGACAATTTCTGTTTGAAGTTTGAAGTCGGCAATTATAACTCATTGGTAATGAATTATGAATATCATGCCTTGTGAAAGTTGAAAGTTGTTTCATTTCATGTTAGATATTCTTTGTTGTAATGGTTACACTTAGCTTACAAGTACAACTTTGGTGATCAATTATGATAAATGTTATAAATTGAATTTTGAAAGCTTGAAACTTTAAGATTGATGAATCATGAGACTCAATATGTTGTATGTTACTAACTTGTGGATGTGGTTGATGAAGATTATAACTTCTAGATGATTGTTGTTATATGGTTCAATCTATGTTTTTATGTATTTTATATCTAATTCATCATTCTACATGCTTTTGTTGACATATAGGCATCAAAATATAAAAAAATAATATATATGATAATATATATATATATATATATATCGCTCCTTGAATTGCTCCCAGATGGGGAGCTTCTGAAAATGTCGCTCCCGTTGTCGCTTCCTGTTTTCACTCCCGCTCCCAAGTAACCTTGGTCAGAGCCATAGTCTCTATAGCGCCGGAGGCATTGGGTGGTTAGAACCTAAGGGGAGGTATTGTTAACCAAGCCTTTGCTTGTGTTCCCTTGTCTTCTCTCTCACAACCTACTTTAGAGACTAGCTTCAAAACAATTAAGAGGAAGGATACACTTAGATAAACATATAACTTAAAATAAACCAAGGTTTTGCTTCTCACCTAGATTGTAGGACTTACATCTCATTTAGGATAGTGAAGCATCCCTAAGAAACAACTGTTCATCCGGTAACTTGGTAATAATTTGTTTTAAGCAAGTAGTTGACTCCATTCAAGGCACTGGTCTTCATAATAGTTTGCTAATCCGACCAAGTTGCTAGGCCATTCAGTTGTGTCTCCTGTGTTGAGAAATCTAGGGCATGCATAGCTAAAAGATTTTTTTGCTTGATAATTGCTTGTGATATACTTTTACTTCTTAGCTTATAGTCTTTTTTTTTGTTATGTTATCATTGTGTTCTTTTCATCAAGACAATTACCGATATGAACAATAAAAAGACAAGTGACACAGTATGTAGGCTTGTCAGCCAGGGCCAAAACCTGTCACCTCTTGAGAGGAAAACCCAAACAAAATTATTTTTTTAGATCTTCAATTGATGTGAACCAAGACCATGACAAAGACCCTTGACACTAGTATTGTCCCAAGAACCTTGTCACTAACCTTGGTGCTCTGTCTCTTCCCTTTCTCGACTTTCTTCTTGATCTCGAACTGCTCTCCTCGGCTCCTTCTAGAGAAACTCGGTCTCTATCCTTCCCACTGCTTCTTCTCGACTTCTCCTAGAGAATCTCAGTCTTTATGATCTTACTTGCTTCCTCTAGAGAATCTCGGTCTCTAGTCTTGATATCTATTTATGTCACCCATAACAAGCATCCAGAAGAACCCTTTCTTTGCTGACCCTAGAAGAAACCTTCCTTCACAATCCCTAGAAGTAACTCTCCTTCGCTATACCCAAAAGAAACTCTTCTTTGCTATTTCCAGAGGAATCCTCCTTTGCTATGCCTAGAAGAATCCTCCTTGTCCTATCTTTGCACTTCTCTTTGTAGCCTCTTCTTCGCACTACTTCTTCACCTCTTCTTCGCACTTCTGCTTGACCTCTTCTTTGCACTTCTGCGTGACCGAATGCTTGTCGATTGGCTTGCCTCTAAGTGAGGCCGTGTGTGGCTATATATACACCTCAACACATGTCCTTTAGGCCGACATGATCACTAGTGGTTAGGCCGACTTCTTCTAGCAAGTTCTTCCATCGTTGTAGGCCAACTTGAAGAGGATAAGTGACAAGGTCTTGGAGGATACTTTACATAGACAAGTTTGACTTTTTACAAAGTGTAACATGACTTCATTACAAGACAATGACTCTAACATTTTATGACTAGATGACAAATAATTCCTAAAGACTCTCAATGGGAGTCTTGACTCAAAAATAAAATCTCTTGCACATGAAACCCATGAAGCAAGCAATACAATAAATTTATTTTTCTTCTTTACATCTCATTACATAAAATCATAATTACATGTCATTATGAAGACCAACCCTAGTTACACTTTTCAACATCCCGGAGTTTTTGGTTAACAACAAGTCTCCCCATCTTCACATTTCATAGGGACTACCCCCCCATAGCTTGCTGTAGGGAGACACCTAGAATGGAGAGGGCGGGGATCAGAGTGACAGCCCCGTCCTGAGCATTGTCACATTTTTCCTATACAATTTGAGCGACAACGGTGTGGTAGCCTCTTAGCATCTCAGAGGAGGTTGCTGGGACTACTAAATCGGTAGGTATCAGCAGGTTTTATGTTTTGGGATGATAGTGATTTTGGGTTCCCTCCTAGAAAAATGGATTGCACATTGTAAACAATACACAAATCTTAAAACTTAAGTAAACTACAAAAATAAAACTTCAAGTTCAAAGCCAACCTTGTGCAAAAAATTCTGAAATCTATATTCTATAGAGCTTGATGCAATCCAAAATCGTCAAGCTTGAGTAATACAAGATCCAAGACTCCAACTATGCAAATATCTCTGTCCCAACATCCAAATTCCAAGAGATCTAAGTGCAGGCTTTCTCTTCTCACAATTAAGTTTTGTAGGAAAGAATGGCACAAATGAAGTGGTTTTAGTCTTATAAAATAAACTTTTAGGGTTTGTTTTTCGCCCCCTTAAGCAATGTAGTTTTCATGTCCTTTTAACTGCTTTTTGTTTATTTTTGGGCTTTTTTGTTGAGCATTTCTCTTAGGCCAGAAGCCAGGGAGGAGTGGAAAGCAGAAACACTTTCATTTCTCAAGAAGCCAGTTTCCTGTTTAGAAACAGGGAACAAATGCTTGAAATGTGGGAATTGTGTTTCTGGTGTGGTTTTGGTTTCAGTTTTAGGACTGGTTTCTGCCAGAAATGGCCCCCACAGGTGTGGTTTCTGGTAGCATAGTCAATCTCACATGGTTAATTTGATAAATAATTTATTACGGAAGAGGAATTGATAGCACATAGCCATAGAATGAAGTGTGCACACCATTTCTTTATTGCATGTTGACATGCATTGTTCATTGTTATTCCATTCCTGGCTTTCAAAGGCAATGTGGCAATCATCTTGTGAGAGGAATGCACCGGGTCCCATCCCAAAAGAATCACATCCATGATGAAGGGCTGAGTGAAATCAGATGTAGCTAGTATTGTGGCAGAGGAAAGGGTTTGTGTGGACTATCAAAGGCTTGCTTGGCCTCAATTGAGCGACAAAAGGCATCCTTTAACAAGAAAAATCTGTTGGAAGCTTTCTTCGCTTTGATGGATAAAATCAGCATAACATGCCACTGTTATGGATACCTATGATGTCATGTTAATATTGAGAGGGATGCCAGTTTCAAGAAATGCTTCAAGGCTGAAGGAATTCAAAGTGCTGGCTTGTAAGATAGCTAACTGTGGGTTAGTAATATTGAATGAAGAATTATGAGTCATAGATGAATAGTCATGCACTTATTTCTCATGGCATATAATATTTACCAGTTTTCCATGGGGATGCGTCCCCAGGGTCGGGTGCATGCACCCCTTGCACGCCACGCACCCGGGACGGGGAGTCTTTTGGGGGTGCGTTTCCCCATGCACCTTTTTTGGGGAGTCTTGGGGAGATGCAAGGGGGTGCGTTTCCCAATGTGGGGGACGAGACTCCCCAAAAGGGGTGTGTCTGGGCGCCCCCCCTCAAAACTTCGGTATCTAGTATATAGTATATGGTAATATACTAGTATGTTTTACTTTCAATTTAGATTCTAGAATGATGAATTTAATTTTTAAATCAAAGTAGATTGTAGAATGATGAATGATGAATGATATGGATCAATGTATTTGAATATTTCATTATTGAATCTCATGGCATGGGTGAATAATGAGTATGTCATATGAATGATGTATGTATCAAAATGAATGATGAGGATGGATCAATGTATGTCATTATTTAATTCAATTATGAATTTTTTTTTTTTTTTTTTGTAAGCTTAGGTAGGACCCTCTTATTTTCGAGTTCTTACATGTCCGTTATTCACCCCATTTCCGGGGAGGGTAGCACAAGAATCGAAGCCAAGATCTCTGGTTCAGTGAGACTTCATTTTCACAGCCATTGCCACTTGGCTACCACTTGCGGACAATTATGAATTTAAATTTTATGTGTGGATCAAATTTCAAATTTCAATGTATTGGTATCCATATTACTATTAGTCTATTTAATATTTTGCTTTCATTATTGAACAATGAATATGAACTTGAATTATATATATATATATATATATATATATAAAATTAAAAATTATATACTCCGATGTCTCCCCGCACCCCCGAAATTTCCCTAAAATTTGAGGGTACTCCCACATGCCCCCCCTGTGCGTCTCCCCGCACTAGAGTCTTGGTGGAACATTGGTATTTACAATGTATCCTTCTGAAAACAGTCTTGTCATTGTTGCGCTATAAATCAAATTTCAAGTAGTACTGAACTTCCTCTGATGGCTCTCTTCATTTCAATAATCAATGATCTTGAGTTTTTTATGATGCCATATCTGAAAATATTTTGAGATATTTTGTTTGATAGTCCTCCCAAATTCTGTTTGATGCTTTCACAAGGATATAATTCTAATCTGAATAATGACCTTTTTTTGCAGTGTAACTGACGGAGGAAGTGTGTCTGATCAAATTCCACAAAATATGAAGCGGAAAATTGCCAAGCATATGCGCTTCTATGCTAGTATGTTCTTTACATATGCCTATGTAATTGTGCCATCTTATTAATCCCGCAGTTTTTTTTCCTTTGGTTCTTTGACTGATTTTCTGATTTGGTATGGACATTTTTCAAATTAATAATTATTCTGGTTTTTTTTTGCTTTCCAGCTTTGATGCTATGCCCAAGCAAAACATTTATATTCTAGTTTGTTTGCTCAAAAATATTCTAGATATTTTAATAAAAACGATCATGTTCTGTCCATTGGGCATGACACCATTGTTTGCATTAGTTTGAAGATGTGACATGGCTGATATACAGTAATGTTCTCTGAGAAATATGCTAAGACAATAAGTTAAAGAGATTCCTAAATATTACCCTGCCCCCTGTGGGATGTAATTGTTATGTTAAACTTTAAAGTACAAGAAGCTGAAGTTACAATATTTGTTTAACTTCTAGGTAAAAGAAAGAACTCTTGCTGAATTTTGACTAACCTGTTCAGAAGCTAATGTCATAAAGAAGCTAATTAATCACACACTTTTATTAGAGATGTGAGGATTGGAATGCAATAGTGTCTTTCATGTACTCTTCATTGTATTATCTCTCTTGTCCAAAGAGAGTGCGAATTAATCTTTTTTCACTACAATGGGCAAGACGTGATCTTTTATGGTGCAAATTTCTTGTGGAGTTGACTCCCTGCTGTTGAGGTTTGCAAGTCGACCACTTTCGCAAGCTGATGAAAACCCTTGCTGAATTTCGTCACTGCTCATAGTCTTTTGGAGACCCAGTTGCATCCACCCTTGGTTGTTCGACCACTAATTCTGAGTTGCCAAGTGCTGAGTGCATCCCCTGCCATCGCGGGATGAGTATTTGTAAAGCCTCATGATTTGTCGTTTCTCTCCATCCTCTGCTGTCGTGCTTCGCTAGTCAAGCGCTTCTGCAAGCTAAAGAAAACCCTTGCAGAATTTTGTTGCCGCCCATAGTCTTTTGGAGATGCCAGTTACGTCAACCCTTGGCTGTTCGACCTCCTTCTTTTGTCGTTTCCTTTTGGCCTTCGGGACCATAGATCTGCGACCTTCTCTAAGCTTTATGCGACGATCTTACATCAATGGATTTCTAAGGAGCTAGAGAGACGACATCTTAGAGTTAGAAGATAGGCAGGCTTTCGCTCGGGTTACTATATAATTGACCACATCTTCACGCTTGTGAAAATTCAATCACTGCAACATCTGATTTACTTTGCCTACTTATTTTCAATAAGTTATTTATGAAATTCCTTCAATAAACAATAAAATAAATTCTGCTGCAGATATCACACCATAATACAGAAACAAACACATGCACAAGAATCAACACATCGACACATATATTTTGGACAATAGTGACCAGAAATACCCAATGTGGAAAAACGATGCAGCAAGGGAGGATTTTATTATTCAGCAATTCTTCAGTACAACCGGGTGCCAAACTGGCTTACCCAATAGAGAGAAAAATTCTCCAGCACTTCTCCCAGTCCAAGCATCAACTTGGTTGACCTCTGCGTAGCTCCCAGACACTCTGCGTTAGCCTTTGCTTGTCTGCGTCAGCTCTGGGCCTCTCTGTGTCACCCATGAGGCCCTTTGGTGACTGTGCAGTCTCCAGCTGCCTCATCCTCTGCCTGAAAGGCCCTGCGTCTGCCTATCCTGCCTTTGCGCTGGTCTTCTGTTGCTGATCTTGACTCTCTGCTCCGTACTAGCTTCCTTCCGCTGCTTTCCAGACCACTAGTTCGAATTTCTCAGCTAACCTCGCTCCAGAAATTGAACTGACTAGTCTCCCAGTCTCGTTGGTCCATCAATGGCCGAGATTAAGTCTCTAATCAACGACTAAGATTAGATCTGGCTTGATCCATGACTTTTGGACCATTCTAACTCAGTTTTATATTAATTTACATTAATATTTTATTTTCCCTAAGTTTAGACTTAGGGACTCCATTAAAAATATTAATTATTTTAATATCTTCCAAACTAGTTAGATTCTCTCCAAACCATTTTTGGGTCTTGGAGATCTCATGTGCTTTAGCCTCTCCACCAATTTTCGTGGCTAGAGCACATCTGATGCTACCCCAAATCAACACTCCCTCTTAGGAGGACTGGGCTCTAGTAATACTCCTTACTGAGTATCACCCTGATCATCCGGCATCAGTCCCTGTGCTGATGCTAAGCCTCCCTGCCCAACATCCTCTTCATTGCTGCATCCTGTACTGCTGCCTATGGCTATGCTACTGCCACTGCTGCATCTGTACGACAACTCCCTCTGCATCCGTGCTGCTGCTGGTCCTTTTCTTCCAACACTGCATCCGCATTGCAACTCCCTCTCCATCTGTGCTGCTATCCCCATTTCTGCTATTGAAACGGGTTCTTTATCATCCCCGTCTTTTCCCTGAAGTAATCAAACTTTGTCCTTCCAAGGGCCTTGGTGAGGATGTCCGCCACCTGTTCTCCTGTAGGAGTGTAACTCAACTGTACAACTCCTCGTTGGACAACAGTCTCTGACAAAGTGACAACGGATATCAATATGCTTTGACCCATCATGAAATACTGGATTCTCACAGAGCTTGATGCAACTCTGATTATCGCACATGATCTTGGTCACCTCCATTTTCCTTCTGAATAGGTTCACAAATAGTTTTCTAAGCCATATGGCCTCACACGAAGTTGTGCTTGCCACCATATATTCTAACCTCAGATGAGCTCAGAGCCACAGACTTCTGTTTCCTACTGCACCAAGAAGTCATTCGTGATCCATTGTTGAAACAGTACCCAAAGTTACTTTTCCGATCCAATGAACTACCTGCCCAATCTGCATCAGTAAATCCACTCAATATGATATCCTTACCCCTGGTGTACAAGAGTCCATAATCGCCTGTTCCCTGTAAATACCTGAGGACCTGTTTAGCTGTTTCCTAGTGCGCCATCTTTGGTTCCACCATGAACTGACTAAGTGTGTTGATAGCGTAGCAAATGTCTGGCCTGGTATTGACCAGATACATTAGGGACCCTATGAGTTGCCTGTATGGGGTGGGATCAATATCCTTGTCTTCTGATGCATCAATTTTCTTCCAGTTGGTGATCATTGAAGTAGCCATGGGTCTGTCTACAGTCCTCCATCTTGAATCTTTTCATGATTTCTGTAGCATACCTCCCTTTCCCAAGGAAGATCTCTCCCTTCTGCTGCCAAACTTCCAACCCTAGGAAGTAATGCATTAGTCCCAAATCCTTCATATTGAATTCTGTGGCTAGATTCTTCTTGCAGTCCCCAATGAGCCTGGATGATCCTGTCAGAAAGAGAGCATCCACATACAATACTAAGATTAGCGACTCATTCTCTATAACCAGATAGTAGAGATTCGGATCCGCATCACTCTTGACAAATCCCATCTTCTGCAAGTAGCCATCGATTCGACCATACCATGCTCTAGGTGCTTGTTTAAGCCCATACAAGGCTTTCTTCAATCAGCATACATGAGACTTCTTCTCATGTGTGCAAAGCCCTTTGGTTGTTCAATGTATACCTCTTCTTCTATTACCCCATTTAGAAAAGCCGTTTTGACTTCCATTTGATGAATCTCCCACCCCATCTGAGCTGCAAGAGATATCACGGTCCTAATAGATGTATACCTGGCTACCGGGGTGAAGGTCTCCTCGTTGTCAATTCCTTCCTTTTGAGCATACCCCTTAGCCACAAACTTGGTCTTGTATTTCTCAACACTGCCATTTGCAGCGTATTTGATCTTGTAGATCCATCTCGAACCTACTACTGATCTGTCTTGAGGCCTTGGCACTACCTCCCAGACATCGTTCACCATTATGGAGATGTACTCCTCTAACATCGCATCCAACCAACCCTGATGTTGAGCTGCCTCCTGGACTGGCAGGCTTCCCATCCTGAGCTACTAATGCCTGATATCTATTTGGTTGTTTTCGCTCCGTCTTATTGTTTCCTGGTGCACCGATGAAGTCTTCTGCATCTCACAGAATTTGACAAAGTTCCCTGCTAGTTCTTCCTCTGCCAGCAGGTGCCTTAGTTAGCTCCTCCGCATCCTCCGCATCCTGTGAATCTTCTTGATCCGAGGAAGAATTCTTTACTTCTGCTGGTTGAAGAGGTTTAACCAACAACTCTTCTTTTGACTGCTCCTCGGAAGGCATCTCACGAGATTTTCTAAAAGCCCTGTCCTCCATGAACTTTACATCTGGTCGAACCACTACCTTCTTGCTCCCTGGAAGATAGATTCTGCATGCCTTAGCGTTGTCGCTATATCCCACTAGATATCCCTTTTCTGCAGTTTGATCCAACTTTTTCCTTTTTTCCTCGGGTATGCGACAATATGCTAAACTCCCAAATATCCTAAAATGACTGACTTCAGGCGTCTTCCATGTGAAAACTTTCTCTAGAGTAATCTTGCTCACCTCCTGATGAGGAGTCTTGTTCTGAACATAGACTGTTGTGTTTCATGCTTTTGCCCACAAGAATTTTGGCATATCGTGATCATACATCATGGCCCTAGTTGCTTCTACAATAGTCCTGTTCTTCCTTTCTGCTACTCCATTCAACTCCGAATTGTATGAAGCTGTCCACTCTCTTTTGATGCCCTCTTTAGCGCAAAAGTCAATGAAGTCCTTATCGACATACTCTCCTTCATTATCTGAGCGCAAAACTTTTATTTTCTTCCTAGTCAGATTCTCCACCAGAGCCTTGAACTCTTTGAATCGACAGAAAACCTCGTCCTTGGTTTTCAGAAAATAAATCCAAGTTTTCCTTGAGTGGTCATCAATGAAGATAAGGAAGTACTCGACACCACTAAGAGCTTTGGTGAACATAGGTCTGCGGATATCTCAGTGTATCCATCCTAGTACGCTCTTGGCCCTGTGTTTACTCCTAGGAAATGTTGCCTTGGCATACTTTTTTGGAGCACATCCTCTGCATACATCATCTCGTTCCGTACTAAGATCTAGAACTCCTGTTACAGTGGTCCTGAGAATTCTCAGAGCCCCATGGTGCAAATGTCCCATTCTTTTGTGCCATAGTTCGTTCAAGTCCTTGTCTCCATGACTGTCTATTAGTGCCTTTGGTGATTCCAGTTGTAATATGTACAAGCTGTTACTTTTGATCCCGATCTGCACTTTATTTTTCTAGCTCGGGTGTTTGACGTATACCTTCTCCTTGATGAAGTAGACGTCATAGCCCTTGCCTTGAAGTTGCGACACAGAAAGTAAGTTCATCCCCAATCCTATTAGATGCAGCACATTTGTAGCGCGGAACCGTTCTCCCGATTCTCTTTGAAAAACTATGGTACCCTTCCCTACTGGAGTACACTTTGCCTTGCTCCCCATGGTGATCTGAAAGTTCATCTTCTCTTCTCGATACTTTGAGAAACATTCCCTGATTCCTATCATATGCGAAGAGGCTCCACTGTCTATATACCATACTTCCGATGATGCATAACTATTCATACAAGCCACTTCTTCTTCCATCTTGGAAGCCTACATGAAGAAATCAAAATCTCTTGTGCAATTTTCTGAAAATCAGTGCCAGTCCCCTGACGTGGATGCCTCTGCATCATGGTCTCGACCCATAACTGATTTTCCCTTCCTGTCTTTGATTACTAACTCTGATACCATGTGAAAATTCTATCACTGCAACATTTGATTTACTTTGCCTACTTATTTTCAATAGTTATTTATGAAATTCCTTCAATAAACATTAAATTAAATTTTGCTGTAGATATCACACCATAATACAGAAACAAACACATGCACAAGAATCAACAGATCGACACAGATATTTTGGACAACAGTCCCCGGAAAACCCAATGTGCGAAAACCAGTGCAGCAAGGGAGGATTTTATTATTCAGCAATTCTTCAGTACAACTGGGTGCCAAATTGGCTTACCCAACAGAGAGAAAAATTCTCTAGCACATCTCCTAGTCCCAGTGTAAGCCTGGCTGACCTCTGCGTAGCTCCCAGACACTCTGCATTAGCCCTGGGCCTCTCTGCGTCACCCACGCAGGCCCTCTAGTGACTGCACAGTCTCTAGCTGCCTCAACGTCTGCCTCTCCTACCTCTGCACTGGTCTTCTGTTGCTGATCCCGACTCTCTGCTCTGTACTAGCTGCCTCCTGCTTCTCACTAGACCACTAGTTCAAATTTCTCAGCTAACGCTGCTCCAGAAATCGAACTAACTGGTCTCCCTCAGTGTATTATCCAATTGACCCTCAAGCCTCTTCTTATACTTTTCTCGTTGGTCCATCAATGGCTGAGATTAAGTCCCTAATCAACGACTAAGATTAGATCTGGCTTGATCTATGACTCTTGGACCATTTTAACTCAGTTTTATATTAATTCACACTAATATTTTATTTTCCCTAAGTTTAGACTTAGGGACTCCATTAAAAATATTAATTATTTTAATATCTTCCAAACTGGTTAGATTCTGCCCAAACCATTTATGGGTCTTGGAGATCTCATGTGCTTTAGCCTCTCCACCAATTTTCGTGGCTAGAGCACATCTGATGCTACCCCAAATCAACAACACTTCGAGCCATTATTGAGGAGGCTCGTCATTGTTCTTTGAAAGTCTATTGTTGCTTTGTTGACTTTCGGAAAACGTTTGATACTATGCCTAGGAAGGCATTATTCCAAAGGATTTAGGCATTGGCATATCTGAGATCCTTTTGGTAGCTATCATGAGACTATACAAGTTAGTTTTGGGTCGCCCCATGATGGCACGTGGCCTTTACGATTTTATCTAGATTACCATTGGGGTAAAGCAAGGGTGCCCCCTCTCATTGATCCTCTTCGAGATTTACATTGATGAGTTGGAATCTCTTCTCCGGGAGCACATCCAAGAGGGGAATGGTTGCGTTCTACATTAGGCGTTGATTTCCTTGCTCCTTTTTGCAGATGACTTGGTCTTGTTGGCATCTACTCTCGAGGGCTTGCAGAGATAGACAACTTTTGTGACGTTTGATAGTTGAAGGTCAACCTAGGTAAAACCAAGGTTATGATCTTCAATGCTTCGAAAATAGACAAAGATGTATGATCATGTCCTTATGACAGAGATGTATGACAACGTCCTTATCACAGTGATGTATGATAGTGATACGTGTGCTTATGACAATGATGTATGGTATTGCTATTTGACAATGATATGATAATGACGACACATGCTCTTATGGCAGTTACATGTAAGCTAATTGAGACAGGGATATGTGATGCTTGTGACAGTGATATCAGAGGTCTTGTGGAAGGCTTATGAATGCCTCTGTGATAGGTTTTTCTGTTGTCATCTCATGAGGATCTTTTATGATCCAGGGTTGGCCTAGTAGGCCTAATGTGATTAATGTTGAAAGACTTGTGTCTCATTATTATTGTACTTTGTATCTCAGCGAAACATTTGATGAATATTTAAAGAAGAAGAATTGACTTTTGGGTTTTCCCCCTTGTGGGGTTTTGCCCTGGTCTTTGACCTAAATCCTGGTGTCTCTATTGTGTATGGTTTTCTTCTAATGTTCCTTATTGTTCCGCTGCATTGTTGATGTTAATGTTCTCTCTATATAATTGCTTATGATGATATGGGGTGAATGTAATGTGAAATTGTTGAAAAAGTTAAAAAATGCAATTATCTTTAGCTGAGAACAATCTAGCCCTAAAATTAACTTTGCCTAGAAAATAGTTTATACTCGAATTTATTCTGAAACTGTGGAAATAAATACGTTGGTGTTCTCAATTTCAGAAACAAAATATTTAGTAGAAAATTAAGCAGGAAATTAGCACAAGACAACATAAATTTTGCCTAATAAATCTCCCTTCGCTTTCTATTAAATCTAGAAAATTTTACGGCCTTGACCCATGAAGAAATTACACAGAAAATACAAGAATATATTGAACTTGAATACAGCCCTTTGGATTTTTGGCCAAGAGAAATTCGGCCTAAGGAAATTTGGTCCTCTTGGAATTAACTTGGCCTTGGCGAATTTCAGCTCCGCACTTGTACAACGTGCAAATTGGAATAATTTAGCCTCCCTTGCTCCATGTAGCCCTTTGCTGGAAACTTGGTCTCAATCCACAAATTCGGTTTACTAAAAAAAACTCGGCCCTCTCCTCAAAGTTCTCGCGCAACACAAATTAGTCTTCTACAAAACCCTTGCTACACACCTTCCCTTTTCTCTTTAGTTACTAGAGCCTTTCAATCCTTGAGAAAATCGCTTCTGCAAAAATGATAATGTGTCTCCATCCTCCCCCTTATGTTCTATTGTCTCCTTAGAGATAGCTCCTGGCCGAAAGGGAACCAGTGCCTAGGACATCAGCCTCAAATTTGGTAAATTCGCTTAAAATTTTGCCCAGAGAAGAACCCTTCTTAGTGTAATGGGAACTTAATCTTGGAGGTTTGAAAAACTACTCAAGCTGGGCTGATATTAATGATCACAACTTACTCTAAGGTTGTAGAATAGTGGGAAGAAATTAAAGGAATAAGGATTTCATATACTACGCTTTGCAGAATCCAACATACCAAACCCTAGAAGAAAATATTTCTGTAAAATGAAAAGGAGAATGCGGTGATGAAGTAGTGGAGTGCCTATTAAGGTTTCTGTAAATAAATTCACAGGTATTTTCTGCAACTATTTAGAAACATAGATAAATCTGCTTATTTAAATAAGAAACCAACTACAGTCATACATGTACTTCAAACATAAGAGAATTGAAATAATACATCACAAGAGAAAAACACACATACTGTGAACAATCAATATCCGAGAATCAACTTTGATAATCTTTATTCACCTTCAAAAGCAGCTTGCGCATTACACAAATACAAATTTCAAAAGTTTCCCAGCCAAAAATTCCGAACCTCTTTCAGTGGTTCTCTAGTCTTTTTAACTAAGTTGCACGAAATGGGGAAACATGTACGAGTTTCCGAAACGGGCACAGGTACGAAACATGAGCCCCCCAAATTTTGGAAACGGGGAAACACAATATAATATATATATATATATATATATATATTATATATTATATTGAGTTAGGACATTTAAAGAAATATGTGCAATCATAAAGCATACATGATACAATTCTAATTTATTACATTATGATTAAATTGTCAATTGTCAATGCATAAACTATAAGTCTCTGTATTTACATCACCTTTACTCATGAATGATTACATAATGAAAATAGCAATATCCAAAATCAGCCACGAGAAATTTCTAATTTCTTGTCTCGTGCTTGATTGGGAGTCTCCTCCTACATAGTCGAACAACCTTAGTGCTCTTGATTAAATACAATTTACATACTTTAGTACCCTATGTGCTCTTGATTATTGGGAGTCTCCCCTGCATAGAGGGCTTGGTTCTCTTGATTAAATACAAGTTCCATACCTTAGTACATGACAAAATCCAATGGAAACATTGCAATACCCCCAATCCTGAAAAACAGGTAAGTCTGCTGGATTTTGAGTGAGATCTAAAATTCTACTTTCTCCATATGAAATCCAATGAGGGCCAAACCACTCTCAAACATCTTGAGTCATTTCATGGTAATGTTAAAAATTTAAGTAAAAGTGACATTCTCCTTTATTTTTCATTAAATAAAGGAGAACGTTACTTTTTCTTTAAGAATTTAACATTACCAAGAACTGCATATCAACACTAGGGCCATAGGCTTGAACATTAGGCCGACCCACTAAAGAAAACCTCTTTTTTTTTATAACTTAAGAGGCATCTAGAAGCATCCAGAAGATATTTTAGTCGCTCAATAAAAAATTAGAAGCGAAAAAATAAAAATAAAATAAAAGAAAACGTCAAGTGTTAATCGGAAACTCCACCGTACGACTTGGAAACTCGTTTCCGGCTTTACTGGCCACGTTTCCCCAGCGTGAAATGGGCCAGTATGGTTGAAAACGAGTTTCCAAGCTGTATGGTACGAGTTTCCTCATTTCTGTTTCGTTTCAGGCCTGAAACGGACCCCTGGCCAATGTTTGCTGCAACCTAGCTTTTTAAACATCACATAAAAAAAAACAAAACATAAAAAACAATTATAGGATAACTGTCAAACTTCTCTAACTATCTTAAAATAAATGGTTTTTAAAATTTACAAAATGAACTCTCTCATTGTCGAGAGTAATTGTATGGTACGAGTTTCCTCGTTTCCGTTTCGTTTGAGGCCGGAAACAGACCCCTGGCCAACGTTTCCTGCAACTTAGCTTTTTAAACATCGCATAAAAAACAATTATAGGATAACTGTCAAACTTCTCTGTCTTAAAATAAAAGGTTTTTAAAATTTACAAAATGAACTCTCTCATTGTCGAGAGTAATATGACTAGTGTAACTTTGACTTTGATAAGGAGCTCTTGGTTCCACAATTCGAACTTCAATAGGTGTAATCAACTTTTCACATTTTTTGCAAATCACCGAATCTGGAGGAGTGCACAAGATCATTTTCTAAAACACAACTTGTGAATTTGTCAACTTGGTGTAGTTGGCTTGCTAATGAATAATGTTTTCACCTGCCATGGAAGTTGGAAATCTCTCTGTAAATGATTCACTATAGTTTTTCCTTTTAATACTGCAGTCTTCTCATGAGTGGTATCTGCTTTACTTTTGGCTGCTACCAATTCTTTCTCTTATAAGTCCCATAAGAGTAAATTCCCTTGTTGATCCCAACAATTAGGTAAGCCAACTCTGGTTCTCTGATCAAATTTAGAATGAAATAAGGAGACTGATCTTTAAACCTCTTTTAGCCTTTTCTCAACATGAATACGAAAGATATTTTTCTCATCTATTTTATTGATTTCCAGAATCACTACAACTCTGTCTATTATATCCATCACCCTTAATTCTGTTGTAGACTTTTCATTCAAATATCTAATCATCTTTTTAGCTTTTATCACTTCTTTTTGGACCTGTTCTTTACATGTATAAACAGGTATTTCAGATCCTTTGATCATAATTTTCTGTTGTGCAATTATATGGATACATTCACATATAGCGCAAATTTCCTGAATAATATTATCCCAAATGACCTGCCTAGCTTCAGTCAAGGGAATGTTACCCTTCAATTTAGCTTTTAGCTCCTTAATTTCATCTTATGCTTCTTTATGCTTATTTGTCAATTGATTATTGTTTTCATTGGCCACATTCAACTGTCTCTTCTTTGCTTTAAATTGTTCTCTTATCAAATACAAATCATCCTAAATTTCTTCAATTCAGCTACGTCATTACCCTTGTTAGCTTCTATGCAGGGTTCTCTGATTCAGCTGAAACATCAATAGTACAAACATGGCTTTCAATGGATTGTTCTAAACTTTGTACCTGCTGTTGCAAAATAACAACCTCCCTATTTTTGTCAACTAGCTATCTTGTTAACACTTATTTCTCTTTCCTAAAAGTACACTTATTAACACTTATTTATCTAGCTAAAAGTACACTTATTTCTTCACCAAGCTAACAACCTCCTTTTTTTGTCAACTAGCTATCTTGTTAACACTTATTTCTCTTTCCTAAAAGTACACTTATTAACACTTATTTCAAATAGTGTTAACAAGATAGCATTAACCTAATAAGTGTAGTTTGATTAGATAAGTACACTTATTAACACTTATATTGTTGATATAAGTGTTAATGCTATCTTGTTAACACTTATTTATCTAGCTAAATATCTAATACATCTTGCCTAAAAGTGGGAATGTCTCTCTTGCATTGGTTTCTCTTTCACTTCAAACATGGGATTCTACATAAATTCATCAATAAAACAGATTTAGAAGTGTGGAACAGCCTTAAGCTTGTCTCTAATTAAACATATACTTGATTGTCACCTAAAGCATGCCACACAATCATTTTATGCTAGCGGATTTCATTTCTAGTGGTTTAAGATAGCTTTAACAAGATAGCATTAACCTAATAAGTGTAGTTTGATTAGATAAGTACACTTATTAACACTTATATTGTTGATATAAGTGTTAATGCTATCTTGTTAACACTTATTTATCTAGCTAAATATCTAATACATCTTGCCTAAAAGTGGGAATGTCTCTCTTGCATTGGTTTTTTTTTCACTTCAAACATGGGATTCTACATAAATTCATCAATAAAACAGATTTAGAAGTGTGGAACAGCCTTAAGCTTGTCTCTAATTAAACATATACTTGATTGTCACCTAAAGCATGCCACACAATCATTTTATGCTAGCAGATTTCATTTCTAGTGGTTTAAGATGGCTTAAAGTGGTTTCTTTCAAGTAGCCTCTTTTAAGTTTTATTTATTGGAATGGCAATCATTCTATTGCAATTAAAAAGTCGTTCTTATTTCACCCTTTACAATAGAATTTGGCACACACACCCACCAACTTCTAACTCATATCTCTTAAGTGGATAATTGTGGTTCCATGCTATTGCTATTGAATTGTTATCTCAAAACATTTAATTACTTGTCTGAACCCTTGCACTTTACAGTGCCATACATATTTATTGGATTCATTAAGGCAATGATAATCCTTAAATACCAGATGAAATCTATTTTATCTCAATAATTTACACAAAACTCAGAAATTTTTTACCGAAATAAAATTTCTGAAAATGTTGTAAAATAAATAGCATGGTATTTTAACTTCTGAAAACTAATTTGCAGTGGAAATTACAAGAGAAATAATAAAACAGTGCGAAACCCATATATAGATTTCCAAATGAATGAATTGAATTGATGAGCAGAATGAAGCTCAATAATAATACAGAGATATTTACAGTAATAGAAACATCAAGTTTCTATTAGGAAATAGAAACAATCAGTTTCATCTAAGGAACTGCTAAAAAGGTAAAAATAGCAACAGCTAATAAGAATGAGCATTAAACACTAAATAGTATTATTCTAATACCCTCCCTTAATGCTCAATCTATTTACAACACCAATAGACCCTCTGAATTTTACAAATTTATCAGGACCAAGAGGCTTGGTGAAGATGTTTGAGGGCTGCTCTATTGTGGGAACATATCGCAACTGAATGGATCCGTCTTCAACAAGCTGGCGAATGTAGTGGCAATAGGTTTCCACATGCTTTGTTCATTCATGAAAGATTGGATTCTTGGCAAGTTTGAGCACTCCCTGATTATCACAAAACAAGGGAGTAGGACCTGTCTAGGAAACTTGCATATCTGCAAGCATACGTCGAAGCCAAACTGCCTCACAGGATGCCTTAACTGCTCCCCGATACTCTGCTTCTGTTGAAGAGAGAGCCACTGCCTGCTGCTTCTTACTAGTCTAGGTGACAGCACCGGATCCTAGACTAAACACATACCCAGCTGTAGATTTACGATCATCAACTGAACCGGCCCAATCAGAATGTGTGTAACCACTGAGAGTAGGATCGGAACTGCGAGTGTATAGGAGTCCATAATCAGAAGTGCCACGCACATATCGTAGCACACACTTTGCGGCTATCCAATGATCAGCCTTAGGAGCTGACATGAAGCGGGAAATGTAGCTTACTGCAAAACTGATGATGTCAGGTCTAGTAGCAGTAAGGTAGATGAGGCTGCCCACTAATTGCCTGAATAAAGTTTCATCCACAGGTGGGGAGGATGACTGAGCTGAGAGTTTGAGCCCTGGTTCCATAGGAGTCGTGGCCGGTTTGCAATCCTGCATTCTGAACCTGTCCACAAGATTTTTAGCATACTTGGACTGAGAGAGAAAGATGTTGTTCTCAGTCTGCTAGACTTCAACCCCCAAACAGTAATGAAGAAGTCCCAAGTCGGTCATTTCAAAGGTGCCGCATAAGTCTTGGTTGATCCCATGGATCAAATGTGCAGAGCTACCAGTAATGATAAGGTCATGCACATAGACAACCACAAACAAACTATCATTACCAGTATGCTTGATATACAGGTTTGCATCAGATGGGCTCCGCTGAAAGTCATGATCTGTCAGGTACTGATCAATTTTCATGTACCAAGCCCGAGGAGCTTGTTTCAAGCCATAGAGTGCTTTAGCTAATCTACACACTTTCTGTTCTTGACCGGCAACTTTGAATCCTGGACGCTGCGTCATTTAGACTTCTTCCGGTAAGTCACCATTTAGGAAAGCACTCTTTACATCCATCTGATGAATTTTCCAATTGAACTGAGTTGCTAGGGCAAGGACAATCCGTATGGTACTCATCTTGGCTGTAGGAGCAAAAGTCTCCTCATAGTCGATGCCTTCGTTTTGTGAGAACCCTCGAGCCACAAGACAAGCTCTATGCTTGTCTAAGGTTCCGTTAGCTTTGTATTTCACTTTATACACCCATTTGCAGCTGATGGGCTTTTTCCCTGCAGGAAGATCAGAAAGGGGCCACGTGTGATTCTTCTGAAGACTCTGGAATTCAGCTTCCATAGCCTGTTCCCACTCAGATGTACCCTTAGCCTTTGAATAGGTTTGAGGCTCAAAAATACTGTGTAGGTTAGCCATAAGAGCAAAATTTACTTTAGACTGTTGTTTGCTCTTATGTCTGGAAGTTCTACCTTCAAGGAGCTCATCATCCCGAAGATCACCAATGGTTTTAGCCCACCATTTTGGCCGAAGAGTAGAGGAACCAATATCAGGAGGGGGTGGGGATGGCGCAAGAACAATAGGTGCAGCAAGAGGCAGGTTATTTTCCGGAGGAAGCTCAGGTAGTGTATGATCAAACACTGATGCTGTATCATCCCTCCCATTAGGTGGACCTACCGGAAGAAGAACACTGTGAGGCTGATCCTCAGAACACTGCTCAGAAGGAGAAGACTAAAACAATGCTCTGTCCTCATCAAATACTACATCGCGACTGAAGCTAATACAACCAGTGGCTATATCTATCAGCCTATAGGCCTTGTGATGATCACTGTACCTTGTCATCATGAGTTTCTGGCTTTTGGAATCCAACTTAGAGCGCTTAGCAGCCGGAATCCAAACATATGCAACTGAGCCAAAAACTTTGAGGTGACTGATCTTAGGCTTACGGCCAGACCAAACCTCTTCAGGAGTCTTCCCTTTAACAGCCTGAGTGGGTGATCGGTTAAGAGATAGACATCAGTAAATACTGCTTCAGCCCAGAATTTTTTCGAAACATTCCTGTGTTGTAACATGGAACGAGCCATTTCAACAACCGTGCGGTTGCGGCGTTCAACAACACTGTTCTGCTGAGGAGTGTAGGGTGTAGTTAACTGGCGTTTGATGCCATGAGTATCACAGAAGTTGGAAAAAGCAGAAGAACAAAATTCGCCCCGTTATCTGTCCTAAGAGTCATGATATTACAGCCAGACTCTTTTTCAACTAAGGTTTTAAACTTCTTAAAGGTACTAAATGCATCAGATTTATATTTTAGAAAATACACCCACATCTTTCTACTGAAATCATCTACAATGAGCAAAAAAGCTTTGCAACCAGTAATAGAAGATGTATTCATAGGACCACAAATATCAGCATGAATTAATTGAAGTACCTTAGATGCGCGCCAAGATTCTCCATGCTTAAATGAAGATCGATGTTGCTTGCCAGTTTGACAGGCGTCGCATACTCCCAGCTGCTGAGTCTGAATATCAGGTAACCCTGACACAAGTCCCTCCCGAGAGAGCTGAGAGAGATACTGCATGTTTAGATGCCCATATCGCTGATGCCACAGAGTGCTGATGGGAGAAACACGAGCTGCTAGAGCCACTTCTGGAGAATCCCTAGTGTTAAGAAGCCTGTATAGACCATGATCCTCTAGGCCAACAGCAACCGTAAGACTAGTGTCCCTGTCGGTAATGGAGCACTTGTGTGCACTGAACACTACATCAAGTTGAGGAGAGTTCCTCATAATCTGGCTGACAGACAACAGATTAATTTCCATACCAGGAACATAGTACACATTCAGGAAGATGAGAGTGCGTCCACCAGACTGGATCCAAACTGTACCTTTGCCGACCACTGTGTACTCTTCACCTCTGCCGAATACTACTGAATCACTGAAAGGTGAGAAGTCAAAAAACCAGTCACGCCTGTGAGAGAAATGGCGTGATGCACCAAAGTCAATGTACCAGGCTGAAGACAGAACATGATCTGAAGACCTTTTAACCATAAAGGCGTAAAAGGCAGATTCTGTTTGCTCGGAATGTTCTGCAACATTTGCTGTCTGATGGGGCCCTCCCTATTTCTTCTGTTCAGAAGCAACCCTCTGTTGGCAATCTTTCTTCATGTGACCGAATTTGTGACAGTAATTGCACTGCACATTTTTCTTCCTCGTAGGATCAAAAAGCTAAGAAGAACCTTTCTGCTGAAACGACTGAGAGTACTGATATTTGGCAGCAAAAGCATTTTCTGAGGAGATTGATGAGGCACCACTACCAAACTGTTGTTTCCAACGATCCTGCTGCATGAGTTTGTTGCATAGCTCCGGAAACTTCAGATCAACATTAGTGGAGGTAATGTTGAGTGTTTCTATGAAGTGTTCATAAGATTTTGGTAAACTTTTCAGAGTGATGACTACCATATCTTCTTCCTCCATGGTCCGACCAATGGCTTCAAGCTGATCTCGAATGTCTTTAATCTTGGTAAGATGTTCCTGTAAAGA
Organism: Pinus taeda; assembly: GCA_000404065.3. Lineage (NCBI taxonomy): Eukaryota > Viridiplantae > Streptophyta > Pinopsida > Pinales > Pinaceae > Pinus > Pinus taeda. Next base: position 16,615 of record APFE030544965.1, on the reverse strand, counting down.
CATATGTTCGTCCATCATGATGGAGAACAACTGATTCTTGAGAAAGAAAGCTCGGCTCTTGTCAGATGTCTCGTGCAATTCCTTCAGCTGTTGCCAAATTTCAGCAGCTGTTTTGCCGGAAGGAATCTGTGGTAACTGATCATCAGTCACAAAAAGTTTGAGAAGCATAACAGCCTCTCGATTTCGATCATCAAACTTATCCTGATCGGTCCCAGCTGTACCAGGACGGAGCTCTTTGTTCAAAACGAGTTGGTCAAGACGCCTATATTCAAAAATGGTCAACATTCTCTGTTTCCAGATGTTATAATTGGTGCCAGTAAAGCGCTGATTGCCTTCCAACATCAGATTGGTTACGAAGCCATCTGTACGTTTCCCAAGACAAAAAACAATAAAGGTGTCTGGCACAGATTTCACTGTAGATGCCGACAGATCCAGATAAAATCTGACAGGTGCTGGTGCAAAATAAAAATAGAATAAAAAATAATTAATTCCGCCTTCAGCAATATGTCCCTGATTTCTTAGCGATCTGATCAGAAGAAAAGCTCCGCGGGTGAACAACGTTAACACCAAATTCAAGAAGCCGTGAGTCACAAACAAAACATCTGACGTATCTTTGAAGGCAAAACAGAAGGCAAATCTGCTTAATATTAGAAATTTCACCGTGTCAACTTTACTACCATAATCTGGAAATTTTGAATACGCACAGAATATACTGTCTTATGCATACGCACAGAGTATACGTGTTGCTGCGTATGAATGAGCTGCTGCTACGTATGAATATACGTGTTGCTGCGCCTCTAATTGTTTTGACGTGGATCTCGATCTGCCGGCTCCAATCTTTGGAAATCGGCAACAATCAGTTTGGACAAACCATTATGTGCGAAAACCTGAATAGTAGGCTCGTTCTCCCGAATTACCCTAGTATGGAACTGCGTCCACAAAAAAAAGTTTTCTGCGGAAAGAAATAATGACTTCAAAGTCACCTGCATACTATTCACTTTCACCTATATATCCTTTTACTAGCTAGCTATGGGTTCCGTGGCTCCTTTCAGTGGTTGTGAGTTGCGATTTGGTTCATGGGTACCTGATTGCTGCCAGATTTGGTTATGGATCGTGCTTTTCTAAAGGTTTTCGGAGGTGACTGACGCGAATTGATACCCAACGGGCAGTGGCACCCTAAATTGAACTTGAAATCGAACTTGCTGTGAACAACCCAACTGCAGAAATGCCACGCATCTGCTGGTGTTCTTCAGAAATCGAACTGAGTAGAAGTATATCTGCCGTGCGACAGGTTATTGGTTGCCTATAAGCTAAATGGAGGTTCCATTGATGTAACTAATCAAGTGGGTGGCGACCCAATCTTTGGAATAGCTAGTCGCATGAATCTATGGCGTCCAAACGTTGATCCCGATGTTGGATTCAGAGAATCGAACCTCGGTCGCCGGATCCCTTGTGCCCGAACAACGGTCTTGCCCGTCAAACTGGAGCAGCAAATGGCCACACTTGTACAGAAGACGCCCGATATCGTACAGAGGATGCCCGATATTTTCCCTGGCCAGATGCTTTCGCATACACAAACCCTTACAGAGAGCCAAGCAGGAACCACCAATCTTTGGAATAGCTAGTCGCATGAATCTATGGCGTCCAAACGTTGATCCCGATGCTGGATTCAGAGAATCGAACCTCGGTCGCCGGATCCCTTGTGCCCGAACAGCGGTCTTGCCCGTCAAACTGGAGCAGCAAATGGCCACACTTGTACAGAAGACGCCCGATATCGTACAGAGGATGCCCGATATTTTCCCTGGCCAGATGCTTTCGCATACACAAACCCTTACAGAGAGCCAAGCAGGAACCACGATGCCCAAAAAAAATTTCAGATTTTAAGATAGCAAATTCGAAATGAAGCACAAAATTTTTTTAAACAATTTATTTCGAAAAAAAATAACCTTCCTCTGATACCATAAAACAGTGCGAAACATGCATATGGATTTCCAATGAATGAAATTGAATTGATGAGCAAAAATGAAGCTCAATAATAATACAGAGATATTTACAGTAATAGAAACATCAAGTTTCTATTAGGAAATAGAAACAGTCAGTTTCATCTAAGAAACTGCTAAAAAAGTAAAAATAGCAACAGCTAATAAGAATGAGCGTTAATCACTAAATAGTATTATTCTAATAGGAGGTCCGTGCAACCAAATTCACTTGACTTGTGCATGCAAATCATCAAACGAATGCTGGCCCATTCACCCTTTGACATCAATGACATTTTTTCGAACACAGTGTCCATAAAAAGCCTGAAAGTTGCATCAGGAGGTGTGACCAATGCCTGGAACAACATGAGTTGCAATGGGAAATGTGAAATTGTCCAAAAGTCTGAATGCCTTCAAATCATAAACTAAGGCTATGCCATGCTACAAACTGCCCTGCTCATCAAAATATTTACTATGGGCACCCTTGCTAGGAGTGGCAGTAGCTCCTAACTTCATTTTTATTGCGAATGTGGGTTGAAAATTGTTCTCACCATTGGTGCCTTTGCTTGGATTGCAGAGGGCTATACATAGAGAATGGGTTAAACTTGTCTTGTTTTGTGTGTTTGTCGTTTTATGTGTTTGTGCATTCCGTTGTAGAACTAGTGCTATTTTGGTTGTCAGTGGTTGGAATGAAATATTGGTGATGGTATTTCGTCAAAGGTTGCTGGTAGGAAAGGGGCTTTTGGTGTGCTAAGAAAGGAATGAATATGATCTTGGTTTCTAGGCGGGAAAAGTATCTCAATGTTATTGTTAATAAATCAAGGTGTCTAGGTGCAAAAAACATTTATGTGATTGTTGTCAATATATCCAAAGAGGAACGATTGTCACGAGAAAGGTCATTATGCTCGAGATTGCCCTGAGAAGAACAATGCTCCACAATACAACACTAGAGGCAACCAAAACAGGTTTAATAATCGAAGAAGAGGAGATGATTGAAGGAATGATCGTAATAGAAGAGATGCTCTGAGTGATCGTGAAGAAGACCATTGTCCTCAAAAGAAATTAAGAAATATCAAGTATGAAAGTAATTGTGCTACTGGTCAATCTGAATATATCCTTATTTTTATACTTTCTAGTTCCTCTCTCCCGAACACTTGGGATAGTTGGTTGGTTGATGGTGGGGTCTCTCGTCATTTCTCTGGATATAAGGAGGTTCTCTCTAATTTGGTAGAGAGGGAGTCCAATTTGAAAATTATTCTTGGGGATAACTCCACTCATCCTGTTAAAGGATTTAGTTCTGTGAGATTTTATTTGGACTCTGGGGAATTTTTTTTGCTTCTTGATGTGATGTATGTGCTAGGATTGAAGAAGAATTTGCTATCTATATCTGCTTTGGAAGACAAAGGAATGAGAGTTGCCTTCATCAAGGGAAAAGTACTTACTTGGCCTGTGGGATTCTCTATGAGGGATACTTTCACATTGGAATCTAGATTTGGAGGAATCGATAGTCACTGGAAGACCGCTTCTAGCAATGGTCCACAATACTAATCATCAAAGCGATCTGTGGCACCGAAGATTGGCCTATCTACATTATGAAGCTCTTTCAAAATTGAAGAAGTTGGTCTCTGGGATCCTTGATGTTCAAGCTCAAGATGATGGAGTATGTCTTGGATGTGCTAGTGGGAAGAAGACAAGGGGACCATTCCCCTCTAGCAAGAATAAGACTAATGATATCCTCCAACTCATTCATTTTGACATATGTTGACCGATGCCCATACATTCTTTTGGTGGCCATATCTACTACATTACCTTCATCGATGATTTCTCAAGGAAGACATGGATATATTACTTGAAGCATAAGGATGAGGCCTTTGATTTGTTCAAGGACGTCAAGGCTTTGGTCGAAATTTAGATAGGGAAGAAAATTAAGGGGACCAAATCCTAAAAATGTGATTAATCCGAAAGACATTTATCTACATTATGGATCACAAAAGTCTCAGATCTAACATCTTTAGGTCTGACAACGGTGGAGAGTACATTTCAAATGAATTCATAAATTTTTCAAAAAAGGAAGGTATCAGGAAAGAGATAATTGTGCCCTATGATCCTGAACAAAATGGAGTGGCTGAGAGAAAGAATAGGTCTATTGTAGAAGCTTCCCGAGCCATGCTCCATGATCAAAAGCTGTCGAAGTTCCTTTGGGGAGAAGCAACTAATACAACAGTATATGTTCGAAACAGGGTACCTCATCAAGCATTGGATAACAAGTCTCCCAAAGAAGTATTCATAGATGTCAAGCTCGACATTGGTCACCTCTATAAATTTGGCTTCCTCGTGTATTTCCATGTGTTAAAAGACAATAGAAACAAGCTGGAAGCCACGAGAAGAAAAGGTATGTTTGTTGGGTATTGTGAAGACTCCAAGGCATTTAGAATATATATTCCTGGGCAAAGGAAGGTTGAAATTAGCTGGGATGTAACATTCGATGAAGATGCTGCCCTTGGGAAAGCAAGCGACCTTCCTTCGCCTCCTCTTCCTAAGAAAGAAAGTGATGATATGGATATTTTAGAAGGTCCTACTGTGCCTGAATTTTAGAGAGACAATGTTGAAGATCCCATGGATCCCATGGACCCCTTGGATCCTCCTCCATGTGACCCCCCTGCACAAAAGAGGCCACTTTGGCTTTGTGACACATTACAAGATGCCGAGAGACATGCCGCTACCCGTGGAACATTTAGAGAAAGCAAGAAGCCTTGCAGGTACTAGGGATATGTTGTAGCAATGAGTAATATGATTCAAGTTGAGCCTCACACCTTTGAAGACGCTGTTAAAGAACAAGTCTGGAAGGATGCTATCGTCGAAGAATACATATCAATTATGAAGAATGATGTATGGGATGTCATTTTGAGGCCTAACAGGAAATCAATGGTGACTTCAAAATGGCTATTCAAGATCAAGCATGGAGCCGATGGAAGTATTGAGAAATATAAGGCGAGGTTCATGGCAAGAGGATTCTCCCATAAAGAAGGAGAAAATTATGATGACATTTTTTTCTCCTGTGGCCCGATATACCACCATTCATTGGACATTTGCCCTTTTTGCAAGTCAAGGATGGACCCTTCATCAGATGGACGTGAAGACGACATTCCTCCATGGCATGTTACAGGAAGAAGTTTACGTTGAGCAGCGACATGGATTTGAAGTAGAGGACTGAAAGACACACATTTGCAGGTTGAAGAAGGCATTGTATGGCTTGAAGCAAGCCTTCAGACTCCAGAGCATGGTATGCTCGCATAGATAGTTACCTGATGAAACTTGGATTCACAAGAAGTAGCAGCGATCCCAACCTCTACTTCAAGGTGGTCCAGACTCCAAAGTATTCCATTGATTTTGAGAGGTAGTGAGCCCTTGATGATCGAGTGTAAGAGGGAGCTAGCCTATGAATTCGAGATGAAGGACCTTGCATTCATGCACTACTTCCTAGGCCTTGAGGTGTGGCAAAGGTCCGCCGAGATCTTCCTTTCACAGGGAAAATATGTCGTGAAGTTGTTGGAGAGATTTGGAATGACAAAATGCAAGTCCCTACCCAGACCAATGGAAATGAATTTCAAGAAGCTATGTGGAGAAGCTGTAGGATCCGATTTGGCGAATCCATCCGAGTATAGGTAGTTGATTGGGTCTCTGATGTTCCTAGTAGACACTTGTTTGAACATATGCTATGCATTGAACACATTGAGTGAATTCATGACCGAACCTCTCCATGCATATTGGGTTGCCTGAAACACATTTTGAGATACATGCATGGGACAATCACTCTTGGTCTGAGATATTCTGTCTGAGATGTTCAACTTCATGGATATATCGATGTTGACTGGGCAGGAAATGTTGTTGATAGGAAGAGTACTTTAGGATGTTGTTTTAGCCTTGGATCTGCCATGATATCTTGGATGAGCAGGAAACAGAGGTCCGTAGCATTGAGGACTACCGAGGCAGAGTATATTTCCACTAGCATGGCTAGCTACGAAGCAGTTTGGTTGAGGAAGCTCTTTGGAGTGTTGTTTGAGCAGGTCCTGGATACTACTGCGATGTTTTGCAATAAGAAGAATGGGATCCGATTGGCAAAGAATCCAGTATTTCATGACAAGTCTAAGCACATAGAGATCATATATCCTTATATTCGAGAGATGGTGTAGAGAGGAGTCATTAGACTCCATCACATGTCGACCAATGAGTAGATAACAAACATTCTCACCAAGGCTTTGCCCAAAGGGAGGTTCTTGGTCTTCAAAGAGCAGTTTAGACTGACAGATGTGACCATTCCTGATAAGTGCCTTTACTGATTAAGAACATTGAGCATAACTCTTCCTCCTTGGTTGAGCTCCTAAGGTGGGAATGGAGCGTTGAGGGCTTTTGGGGTTGAAGGATCTCTAGACAATAGGGTATCTCCCCTATTTGACATTTGTTACCCATAGGGTGTGTGTGATCCTTGTCTATTTTGACAAGTCGGGTATCTCCCCCTATCTTGGTGTAGCAGAGTATACCCTAGTTGGCATCATACGCACAAGTCGGGTTTGTTGGGATTGTCCCTCCCCGTCTGGCCTACAGGTTGAGGAGGCTTGGGGGTGTGTGATCCTTACCTTTGGTAAGTCGTGTATCTTACCCAAGCTCGATTGTGATGCAAATGTTCTACCACATGACTCTTGAGGCTCATTGCTGGGAAGATCGATAGGCAATAGAATGGATGTGACCCTTACCTCTTATATAACAAGTGGTATCTTGCCCATTGATTGCATAATGCAATGGTTGTGATCCTTGTTTGGTATGTTGTATCTCACATATTGCTTAATATACCGTGGAAGTTGTATGCTCCCCTATGAGATTACTTGGGTTGAGAGTGTCCCATAGGATGTTCCTCACTGTTATAGACATGAGGTGAGAGTGTACCATAGGACCTTCCTCATTGTTCCTAGTGGGTGGTAGCTGTAGCTCCCCTATGATTCTTCTTCTCTAGATTCAAGAATGTTTCAACAGATAGAGTTTAGCAAAGATGGGACATGACAGATGATCACAGGATGCAGTGGGAATTTCTCCCTAGCTGAGAGGGAGCATTAATTTGGTAGCTTAGTGACAAATTCCAACCATTGGAGTAGATTCCTCTTTCCAAGAGGACCAAAATTGACTTTTGAAGCAAGGGATTTGGATAAGGGAAAGTGTATTTTTGAAGTGAAGCCCACAATGACACATTTGATAAAGTCGGCCTAGAGGTTAATTAGCCCTCCAACAATGCCTATAAATTAAGGACACTTGAAGCTCATTTGGACACCAATCATCACACACTTCTCTCTCTCTTCTTGGGTTCGATACATATGAAATTACAGGAGCATTTCTTCACACGTGCGAGCAAGAGGAAGGAGAAATTTGAAGAGGCCTAAATTTGCTTGACTTGGGTTGTCTTTTGGAGTTTGGGCATGTTTTGACTCATTTTGACTTGGGTTTTTGGACTGTTATGGAGGACCAAATTTATTGGCAAACAAATTGAGAATTTCTGGGCACAGACTGTGGTTGACTTCAGATCTGCAACTAGGGTTTCCACTGTCCTTGACTTTGACTTTGACCAAGATTTAAGTAGAATTTTGGGACTGTTTTTGATGCACTTTGACTAGCTAATCAAGCAACATTTTTTTCACTGCCGACCGAGTCCATTTGTAGGACTGTTGACCACTTGCTGCTATTGTTAATGTCGTTGACTTCGACCATATTTGAGTATTGGCTCATATTTTGAAGTTTGATTGGTTGTATTTTTGAATAAGTCAATCTTTGACTTTCATTCTTATTTATGGACTTGGGCTCATTGTACTCTCTGCTGAACATTTGAAGACAATCTAATAGAAGAAGAATTTCAAAGGGTTTTCCTCCTTGTGGGGTTTTTCCCTGGTCTTTGACCAAATTGGTGTCTCTTGTTGATGTGTTGATTGTCTCCTATTGTCATTGCATTTACTATTCTATCTTCAATTATTGAATTGTTTATTGGAAGAATTGATTGTTGTTGAAAAGATTGCTAATTGAATAATTGAATTGGGCTAAAGTAATTGAAACAACATAAAGAAATGGAAAATTATCACTATCCCCTTGCTATTTGTTAGGCCCATTGGACCCACCATCTCCCCAGTTGGTTGCATGCAAGTTTGATTGTTTGTTCCTAGTTGTGTGATCAGCTAGACCAACTGGTGTTGTCCCTTAGCGAGATCATTCAGTATATGCAAAGTGCTGTCTATTGACTGCTCATGCATGTCTCCCATGCTTTCACCTTCTTCTGAATCTGATTCCATAGGGAATGGATCACCTCCCTTCTTCTTTGTTTCCTGTAGGTGATATATGTAATGTCCTCTGAAAACATTCAACCCTTGTAATCCACAAGCTGGCAGAATCACCAACTCTGATACCATTATAAAAATCTTGCCAACTTGACTATAGAATTTTCTAATATTTTACGACACTTTAAAACCTTGCCAATTTGATTGTAGAATTTGTTGGTGTTTTCTTGTTTTGTTGGTTTGATTTGTGTGATTGATTTGAATGTATTGCAAGGCAAAATGTTCATACAATAAAATTTCATTCCATGCAAGAATTTCGTGCACGCGAACTAATACTAAACTGCAAGGAAAGATAACATATATTGACAACAATATAGCAAACTGGGCACCCTTAATATAAAAACTTGCACATGCCTGGAATAGATTCTTATTTTGTTGATGGGATTAGTGTTGAGTTTGAAGTTGCCGCCTTGATCTAGTAGTAGTGTGGTTACTCGGTGGATAGTCCCGGTTTATTCAATAAAACAGAATGCTTGCAACAAACAAGGAAACAAACAGGTGACTGAGCCTCCTTGTCAGACTGGCTGATTGGTGGTCATTGATCTGATGTATTACTCACTGATTTTCCCAGCCTCAATAGTGGCTTTTGGAGAAAGTTGCCGAGGTTTGATCTGGTCCACTACTACCAACCGCCTTATTCCCCTCTTTACGTGACCACCAACACTCTCATGCACACACGAATGCTGATCCAATCCCTTAACTCCCGCTGACACATCGAGAATGATAGCCCAAGTGCCTTAATTTTCATGCCTAGTCGATCCAATGAATGGCTCGATTCACCATCGTCAGAAAGGGGAATAATATCACTGGATGGTCAAACGATCCGAGCTGCCGAAAGTATTTTATTTCTATAATGCTCTGTCAGATCTTAAGGGACTACATGACGTTGTATTCTCCACAGACACAATCAGATGTTACCCGTCATGTCGCCTAGCCCAAGCTATTGTTTGAGATCTCGTCACTGAATGTGGGTTGCATAAGACTTGATTGGGATCCTTCCACTTTGTCATGTGCTGGCTACAACCCATGGCCTGAGTTTCTTGTTTTCTTGTGTCTCTTCCCCTCGTAGCCTATAAGTGGTCACTCGTTGCCCTCGCTCCAACCAACCAATGTAATCCAGCGTGGCTCTCCCCTATGTATGGCTACAACCACGAATTCCACAGTTATGATCTTCTCTCTTCGTGCAGGTCGCCTCAAATATTCAAATGTTCCCCTCTGTTTGTCAGAACGACGTATGGTCTTTGTCCTACTCTCCCTTGCAGCCTTGAATTTTCTCTATCTCCATGTTAGCAATTTGTTTGACTACCCCATAGAACAACAAGCTTGCATACTTTTGTATTGGGTCAAGGGTTCCTAAGCTGAGCAATTTAGCCTTAGTAACGATAATAATAATGCTCTTCTTCTGCCACTGATAAATCTGATGTGAGATTCGTGCGATCTCATCCCCAAATCTAGCTAGGGTGGATATTCATCCATTGAAGCTAGAATTTCTTCCAAGTGTTTTCAACCAAAGAAGAATTGAGATGTTGAGTTGTCCAATCCAATCTCCAAAAGGACCATAGCATAATAATGAGAGGGAATTCCCTTTCACCCCCTTTAAACCTCCTTCCTTTGAATTCTTGCCTTTTTCCCAATTTAAATTTATTTTCCTCCTTCTCTAGTTTTATTTATTTGTTTTCTTCTAATATACCCATCATTTTTATTCTTGTCACTGAATGACGTTTTATTTCCTAGTCAACCCCCTTTATTGATGTCCTGCTTACAACTCTAGCCCACAAAAGCCAAAATGAGCTAATGAGTCATCCTCCAAATGATCATTTGAGAGGGGACATTACAAACAAAGGCAAACCCTCAAATTAAGCCCCAAGTTGAAGCCCTAGCTAGGGTTAGCATTTTCTAGGGCACAAATTACTTAGAGAATGATGATGTCAACCCTTCTTGGGTAGATTTAACCATGCATAAGGCTAGATTTTGAGTTAAATGGATGATCAAGGCCAAAATCAAAGCCTATTACCTCCAATGTTCATCTACAAATACCCTAATTGAATTTGGCCCTATAAATTTGCCCTAGGGGCTTGCCTTGAAAGGCCTAGAGAATAAGACCATGAAGCATCTAAGTGGACCAAACTTGTATGTTAAGGGCATACTAATACTTCAAATTGGGATCACCTTCCAATATCTAACTAGACCAAGTCCCATAAAGGTGTTACCTACTTTGGTAGGGGTGGCTAAAAATCAACCCTATTACGCGTGTTCTTGCAACCCCAAAGAGGAGGTGACATTTCCAAGGTTAATCCTTCAATCAATAGGTGTTGGCATAAGTGAATGACAATGGAGGGCAAAGGCTTCATGGCCAAGTCCCCATGGTCAAGAGACTAGCTGATGTGTTAAAATTGGCAACTAGGGCCAAACTCCATGTGGGTCATCTTATTAATGGAAGTTAATATTTTTCTTGGATCCCTCTCATCGAGAGGTGTAGGATTGATCTAAAGATATCCGATTCCGATAAGTATTCATGGAGATATGAATTTATTTGTGTTATGGGACAATTCGTCAAGGTCGGCCAGCAACCAAATAGACCCCACTTGTGCTCAACGTTTTAGTATAAATAGAGGTGGCCTTCAAGTCATTTTCAACACACTTGGGATCTCTTCCTCTCTACTTGTCTTTGGGTTTTAGTAGGAGGAGAGATCCTAAGGGATAATGCTGCCTTAATCTAGAGGGAAAAAGCCGGAACTGTAGGGAAAAGTCGGAACTGCCGGGAATAGCAGGAATTGATGGAACCGCCGGGAATAGCAGGAATTGATGGAATTGTCGGGAATAGCTGGAATTGCTGGAACTGCCAGGGAACTACTGGAACTGCCAGAACTACCGGAATAGTCGGGAACTGTCGGGAAATGCCGAAATTGCCAGGAATAGCTGGAATTGCATGGAATAGTCGGAACTGCCATGAACTGTAGGAACTATCAGGAACTGCTGGGAACTGTCGGAACTGTCGGGAACAGCCAGAACTGCGGAACTGTCGGAAACAGCCGGAACTGCTAGGAATAGCCGGAATTGCTTGGAACTGTCGGGAACAGTCGGGAACTGCCGGAACTGCCGGGAACAACCGGAACTGTCGGAACTGCCGGGAACAGCCGGAATTGCCAAAACTGCGGGGAATTGTCGAAGCATTTGTTTCCGAAGGAGAGCAGTATGCAAGGGACAACTAACTAACATTGGGACAGTTGTATGGTACTTAGGAGCATATACACCAAGCATGCAATGTCACCTCTAACATGCAAGGGACAACTAGCACGCAACAACAAGCATGCTAAAGACAACAAGCATGCTAGGGACAACAAACATGCTAGGGACAACAAGCAAGCAAGGTGCATCCAGAGCATAGGTCAGTACGACAACATGGTGTAGCAATGGCACATAATGCAATACAGTGATGGGTACAGTCATGATTAATGAAGTGCAATGAGATGCAACATAGTGATGATGGGTGCAGCATGGTGCAGTGCGGTGAGGTGCAGCATGATGACGAAATGCAATACAACGATAGGTGAAGGAGTCACCTTGGAGAATCAATTGAAGTAGCATGTCTTCAACTGATCTCATGTATCATCTTCTTAGAGATGATCTATGCTCTTATCTAGATAAGTCAAAGTGTTGACTTCTGTTGTCAACGTACTATCTCTCTCTCTCTGCTGAACTATTGAAGAACATATAAGAAGAATCGATCAAGGGTTTCCCCACATTGGGGTTTGTCCCTAGCTAGCGCCACATCTTGTGTCCTCTTGCCTTGGCTTGTCTTCTGCAATTTATGTTTATGTTCTATCTGCAGTTTACTTTAATGTTGATGTGATTGCTAATCTGGAAAAGATATTGAACTAACTGTGAAAATTGAAATAAATTGCTCTAAGCATAGAACATGCCTAAAATTAACATGGTATCAGAGCTGAGGTGAAGACAATGCCCAAGCAAGAGTGAAAGAGAAATCACTGAAGATAGTTGGGAAAGGCCAAAAGGATCAGTGAATTCCTCATCCCTCTTCAAATTCACCGAGGGTGAAGTCGAAGCAGAGAATATTATCAGAATGGTGCAACGGAAGTTTCTGATGCCTACCTAAAGATCACTTCATTGGGAAGTCCGGATCTAAGGGTGGAAGGAAAGGCAGATGCCTTGGTTGCAATAAGTTCGGCCATTATGCGAAGGAGTGTCTGAATGGCAGAGACACATCACTTGATGAAGATAACAGTCATTCCAGGGACATCTTCAATGATCAAAGGAATGACAGGTAATGTAGGTCATCAAGGAAATGGTCGACTCTTCGAAGAAAGCAAGGAACCCCATGTATGAAGAATAAAATGTTGTTTCTGATAAGATAAAGAAGCACTATCTTGTATTGGCCCTCTCCTTCAGATTCTTTGGGAATCTAGCTTATAGATTGTAGTGCTTCAAGGCACTTCATCGGATAGATGGGTGCACTCTCTAATCTGGTAGAGATGGAAACAATCGTGGGATTATACTTGGAGCTGATGCCACCTATCCCGAAAAGGGCGTAGCGAATGTTAACTGTCAATTGAATAAGGGTAACTCGATTCATTTACAAAATCTCTTTTATGTACCTAATTGCAAGAAGAACCTCGTGTCCGTCTTGGAAATGGAAGTCAAAGGTTTCAGGGTGGCATTCATCGATGGAAAGGTACGTGTCAAAAAATATAATTTTCAAAGATGCTTTTTCTCATGGGTTCAGGGTTGGCAATTTGTATCAAGTTGCAGGATGGTCCATTAGCGATGATGTCAATTGACATATCGCATCTATAACACCGGAGGTCTACCTATGGGGCCCTATCTGATGTGAGTCAAATGGTGATAGGGATGTCTGAATTCAAGTAGAGCATGAAGGTACATGTCTGAGATGTACAGAAGGAAAATCTTATAAGGGGACCATTCCCCTCATGCAGTAGGTCCACACGTTTGGAACAACTCGAGGAGTTTGAGATTCATGATCGGAAATCTCATGTATACAGGTGGAAGAAAGCCCTCTATGGCTTGAAGCAAAACACCCTGGGCGTAGTATGAGAGGATTGATAACTGTTTGATGAAGCTGAGATTCACTAGGAGTGAAACTGATCCAAACCATTACCCGAAGGTTGTGGATGATAGACCTCTCATACCGGCTCCTTTTGAGGACGACCTATTTTTGACAGGTGCAGACCCTCTCATTTGCAGAAGTAAGAGGGAGTTGGATTCTAAATGTGGAATGATAAACTGCAAGCTTGTGACTACCTCGAGGATCTTAACTTTCAGAAGTTATATGGTAGTGATGTCGGACCAGATTTGGGAAATTCCTCTGAGTTTCATAAACTCGTTCGCGTTGATGTTCTTGGTGAACTTTCGTCCGGACATATGTTTTGCAGTTAGCATGGTGAGTTCATATTTGGTTGAGCCTCACTAGATTGGTGCCAAGAATCTTTTGAGATATCTTTAGGGCACAATCTCTCATGGATTGAGATACACTGCCGGAAATATGAAACTGCATGATTATTCGAATGCTGAGTGGGCAGGCAGTGTGGAGGATCACTAGAGCACTTTTTAGTGCTGGTTCTCATTGGATTCTGCTTCGATATCATGGATGAGCAAGAAGTAGAAGTTGGTTGCTATAAGCACTGCTGAGACCGAATACATAGCTACGAGTATGATCTCGTGTGAAGCTGCATGGTTGCAGAAGCTCTTAAGTGAGTTGTTTATACACATGATGAATAGCACTGTGATTCTCTATCACAACCAGAGGGGGGATTTGATTATTGAGGAATCCCTTATTCGATGATTGCTCCAGCAAATAGACATCAGATACTGCCTTATCTGCGATATGGTAAGTCAATGAGCGAGGAGGCTCCATCGCATTGAGACTGATGTACAGGTCACAGACATTTTGTCAAAGCCCCCGGGAAAGGTCAAATCTGTGACTTTCCCAAACGACTTGGAGTCGTTGAGAGACCTTCTTATAAGGGTCTTGCATGTTGTATGCATTGAGCTCTGGGAGCTCTAGGGGGCTTGGGGTACTTACTGGAGCAACATACGACCACGGGGCGACTCACCCTCCCCTGGTGGTGCGCTATGAATAGGATGATTAGTTCTCCTGTCAAGGCATCCTACCCATGTAGTTTGGGATTCATGGGAAGTACCTCTCATTTGATCAATGAGCAGGGAAATGAGGATAGGGACCATAGTAGTACTATCAATGGACGCATCGCTGTATCTACCGTACTCCCTATGCTAGGATGACCTCCATTGATCTGGGATCAATGAAATTGATCTGGGATCGGTATGAGTGATTTGAGACTCTCTCTTGTGATATTGATCTGGGATCAATAAAACTGACTTCGGGTCAGTAAGATTGATGTGACACACTCTCTTCAGATGAAATTGACTTCGGGCCAGTAGAGAATGGTATGAGACATTCTCGATCAATTCTTCTTCTTCATGGTTTAGCAGAGCAGAGCAAAGCAGAGGTCAGCGGAGCAGAGCAGTGCAGGGCACTGATGGGAGAGATAGTACAGTCGGACATATGGATCAGCGGATGGAGTTCTCCCTAGTTGAGAGGGAGTGTTAAAATTGGCAACTAGGGCCAAACTCCATGTGGGTCATCTTATTAGTGGAAGTTGATATTTTTCTTGGATCCCTCTCATCGAGAGTTGTAGGATTGATCTAAAGATCATCCGATTCCGATAAGTATTCATGGACATATGAATTTATTTGTGTTATGGGACAATTCGTCAAGGTCGACCAGCAACCAAATAGACCCCACTTGTGCTCAACGTTTGAGTATAAATAGAGGTGGCCTTCAAGTCATTTTCAACACACTTGGGATCTCTTCCTCTTTACTTGTCTTTGGGTTTTAGTAGAAGAGATCCTAAGGGATAACGCTGCCCTAATCTAGAGGGAAGACGCCGGAACTACCGGAAAAACCGGAACTGTTGGAACCGCCGAAAATTATCGGAATTTTTGGAACTGCTGGGAATTGCCGGGAAAAGCCAGAACTGCCGGGAATAGCCATAATTGTTGGAACTGTCGGGAACTATTGAGAATAGCCGGAACTGCTAGGGAACTACCGGAATAGCTGGAATTGCCGGAACTGCCAGGGAACTACCGGAACTGTCGGAATAGCCGGAACTGTCGGGAATAGCCGGAACTGTTGGAATTGCCAGGAATAGTCGGAACTACCGGGAATAACCGGAACTGCCGGTAACAGCCGAAACTGCCGGGAACAGCCAGAACTGCCGGGAACAGCCTGAACTGTTGGAAATAGCCGGAACTGTCAGGAATAGCGGGAATTGCTGGAACTACCGGGAACGGTCGGAACTGTTGGGAACTGTCGGGAACAGCTGAAACTGCCGGAACTGCCAGAACTGCTGGGAACAGCCGAAATTGCTGGAACTACTGGGAATTGTCGAAGCATCTGTCTCCGAAGGAGAGCAACATGTAAGGGACAACTAACTAACATTGGGACAATTGTATGGTACTTAAGAGCATATACACCAAGCATGTAATGTCACATCTAACATGCAAGGGATAGCTAGCATGCAACAACAAGCATGCTAAGGACAACAAGCATGCTAGGGACAACAAGCAAGCAAGGTGCAGCCAGAGCATAGGTCAGTACGGCAACATGGTGTAGCAATGGAACATAATGCAATACAGTGATGGGTACAGTCATGATTAATGAAGTGTGATGAGATGCAGCATAGTGATGATGGGTGCAGCATGGTGCAGCGCAGTGAGGTGTAGCATGATGACGAAATGCAGCACAACGATAGGTGAAGGAGTCACCTTGGAGAATCAATTGAAGTAGCATGTCTTCAACTAATCTCATGTATCATCTTCTTGGAGATGATCTATGCTCTTATCTAGATAAGTCAAAGTGTTGACTTCTGTTGTAAACATACTCTCTCTCTCTCTCTCTCTTTGCTGAACTATTGAAGAACATATAAGAAGAATTGATCAAGGGTTTCCCCACATTGGGGTTTGTCCCTGGCTAGCGCTACATCTTGTGTCCTTTTGCCTTCGCTTGTCTTCTGCGATTTATGTTTATGTTCTATCTGCAGTTTACTTTAATGCTGACGTGATTGCTAATTTGGAAAAGATATTGAGTTGACTGTGAAAATTGAAATAAATTGCTCGAAGCATAGAACAAACCTAAAATTAACATAATGTGAGTCCACATCTCGAGTGTATAGATGTAATGGAGGGAGCAATTGTGGAGGCATAAGT